>OMLP01039144.1:0-17608 GCA_900302685.1 Spondyliosoma cantharus | reverse complement strand
GAGCAGCAGAGAGGTAGAGCGAGAGGACAACCTTTATCAGAGCGATCTAACTTTAATAAGTCCACTCTGACATCACAGGACGCCGTCTCACCTGCAGGTGAGACGGCGTCCTGTGATGTCAGAGTGGACTTATTAAAGTTAGATCGCTCTGATAAAGGTTGTCCTCTCGCTCTACCTCTCTGCTGCTCTTCCCAGAGACAAAGGGCTTATTTTTAGCTGAGTGATAAATGCGCACACACACACACACACACACACACACACACACACACAGGCTCTGAATCATTGAAGAGATGTGGAGGTGTGTGCAGAATCTTCTCTTTCCACTCCTCTTATCTTATTTCTGACATTTTACGGAGAAGAAGGACTGCAGGAGAGTTTAAAACGACATCACAATTCAAACGTTCACGTTAATTAGGAGCCTAACGCGATCGCTGATACGCTTTAAAAAGAGACTTTTAACATTATACACACTGTCACTGTGATGTGATCTGAATTTGTTTTGTGGTTTGTTTCCTTACAGCGGCAGCAGGAAGATACTGCTGCACATATGTTGATGCGTGACAAGAACACGGTCCGACATGTGATGAAGCATCAGCCTGACGATCTTCTGGTTTAAACACCAACCAGATTTACTGACCACGTCATGCACCTTACATTGACGTGCGATACCACGACATAACCAGCAGGAGAGGTTATGTTTGAGTCCACTGGATCACACGTGTTGCCTGGCGTCAGTCTCGTCTACCATCGCTGTGATCTCATCTCCAAACAAGTTAGATTCTCCCTTTCGGTCCGTGGTTATTCCTGACTAAACCCTCAGTCAGTGCTGCCATTACACAAGGAGAGACTGATACTAGTTTTTATAAATAACAAGATCTAAATCCACCTTTTGTTGCATGTTTCCTCACAACAGTGGACTGAATGTACATGGAGGTGAAACAATGACCCGGTAACACAATCTGCTGTGATTTCTTCACCTTTTCTGAGGCCTAATGATTCATCCAGAGACTTATGATAACACTAATCGTTAGCTGCGGCCCTAAATGACTCTGTTGTTCAGTGATTAATGTGCTGATCGGGAACACAAGGAACATTAATGGTGCGATCGCTCTGTGAGCAGCCAGATGACGTCTCAGGATCTCCTTATACGTTTGCTTTTCCCTCCATTAAGACAGAAATGAGAACTTTATCACACGAAGGAAGCAGATTATTATCCGGTCTCACCAACAGGCTCGTTAGGATTATGATGAATCCCACACATCCACAATCAAATGAGCACAAATCGAACACGAAGCCCAGAATGTCGCAGGACTAATTTCTAGACGTGAAGCTGAATCCGACGGAGACGCCACGCAGTCGCGTGAGGCTCATTAAAAGTCTGATGGCGGCTATCAGCGCCGCACTTTAACCTTCTATGTGCAGGAGAGTCCCAGAGCTCCACTCAGGCTCATTAAAACATATTACTTCTTCACAGCTGAACGCAAACCAAACAAGAAGGTCAGACGACCAAACACCTCATTACCGATGTGACATTTCAAGATAAATAAATAAGAGCGGTCTCACCTCGACAGCCAGACTCATTACTGCAGTTTAACTGCAAACAAAACCGAGAAGCCCAAAACTATAGAGCCATTAAAAGAGAAATAGAAGTTATCGCCACCGCAATGGTGAAAAAAAGAAATCCCAACAGAGTGAATTAAACTAAATGGATTTTAATTTAGTTACAGTGTTTCTGTCTGAGCCCGGAAACAGAAACAGGCCCGTGAGAAGCTTCCTGTGTAACGTCAGGATCCAACAGGACGTAGAAGCAACGACTCAATTCATCTCCAGCTCTCATCGTAAACGTTCCGTCTATCATCAGCACGTTCTCTCAGCTCCTCTAAGTTAGGAGATTCTTTTTCCTTCTTATCTCGTTAAAATAAAATCCCACCAAAGGTTGAGCTCAGGGTTTCAGTAAGAAGGCAGCTCGGGCAACATCTTTCCATCCTGCACAGCGTAGATGAACCTGAAGAGACCTTTTTCTTTGCACATCAACATAAAATTAAAAATATCTATACGTATATTTCATATCTGGAGTTTTTGTGCGACTGGATAATGGCTCCCTTGTTTTACTGGCATTACAAGAAATCACTCAAACCGCACTTAATGCTGTTATGAGCTGCTCCGACAAGAAACTTCCAACTTTGTGCAAAATAACTGAAATCCACAAGACTCTGTTATATCCTCAGGTATCGTGGCGCTCCAACAAATAGGCAACGAGGGATTTAATCATGGCTACGATCCTCCTGCGTGACGAGTCAGACGCTGCACTCCTGCATCCAGCTAACATGCTAACAGCTAACAGCAAGCTAGCAGCATTTCTTCAGCCATCGTCACGTTGTGTTCAGGTTCCGTCTTCCTCGGCAGCAGCTCTCGAGTCCCGTGCGACTGCGACCGGCCTTCCATATTAAATCAGCTCCTCTTTCTGCTTTCATCTGTTTCACTTTCCTTCATCTCCGTGCAGATTCTTCCATCTTTACAGCGGCATTAATCCAGTCTGAGCCGTCCTTTTCTCTTCCAGTTCATCTCCTAATTGATTCATAGCTTTACTCCTTTTAAGTGTGATTGATTTTGACATTTTATTGCCCCAGAGAAAAACCGCCCGGCCCCCCAGCTGCCATCAAATCCAAATTAAATATGAATAATACATATCAAAAACTTGGAGAAGTACAATATCATTAGATTAAAGTATCGAGGTGAGAATATTCTATAAATATTTTACAACCATCACCATATAGCTCCAATAGAGCAGCATTATCTGAAGGACATTCAGTGCTGTGATTATGGGCACGACAGTGATGAATAAAGCGATGAGGCAAAGTTGAGTACCATCAGCGGCAGTGAAGTACCTCTAATCAAAATGCTGAAACTCTGGCCTGCAGGTAAGAAACGCTGTCAGTGTTATATCAGCTTTCACAGCTAACGGTGAACAACAGTGGACGTGTTGTCAGAACTAATACCGTCCAGAAAAGTGTTTTGGTAAAAGTTGGGAAACACACATGTATCTGTAGGATCTGCGGCGGTGCAGCTGTCTGGACTTTCACAGCTGGTTGATCACTTTAAACAGAACGGTGTATTCACCCTCGCTGCTGTCAGGAGTTTTGGTTGTTCGCTCGTCTTTGACGCTCAAGCTCGCAAAGAATAACCCCGCGGAGGACGACCGCAACTGGACAGACTGAAACTCACCGCGCTGTCACTCTGTGCACGCCCCAGTTACCAAACGTGTCCTGAGACGATTCACATCACGGAGGGTTTTTATTCTGTTTATCGCCTGCCACTACCTGCTCCGAGATGATTTTAAAAGTGAGGTCCCGTTGTCAAAAAGCTGCAACAACAACAGCAGAGAGGGACGACGCAACCCGACGTCCTGCCTGGTGCTCAATCATAGAGGCAGGCGATCAGACCGGCTGGTCAACAGTTTTATTCTTCAGCCTCATAAAATAATCACTTGATAAATGTTTAAGGAGTTTTGTTAAAGGGGCAATGTGGAACCTGTGCTAGCTTCTGTTGCTCTCTGTTAGCAGAGAGAGCAACATCCTTCATTCTGTCCAGGAAAATCTGATCTGAGTCGTTCACAGAGAAATCCAGAGTCCAGCAACAACTTCCACAGACTTATATCGACAACCAAGAGTTTAATTAACGTTAAATTTACAGTTTAATAATCGTGGTTACTTATATAAATCCTCTCATCTATTCTAAGACTTCTTGAGAGGGACGGTTGACACGACACATTTGCTGAAACAGATACTGTCACATAGTCCAAAAACAGACACATGCACAAACATTCAGCCGGCTGCCAAACGGCTCCGAGTTTCTATTCTGTTGTCTGGAACCGCTCGGCGCTGCCAGGAGAGGCTGCAGCAGCAGGGGAGGACGGAGAAGCTTCTCTGGATGCTGTTAATGGACCGAACAATGATTCTCTCCCACACCGCCACACGACCCTGCACTGACCACAGAACCTCGGGTTGGTCTGAAAGGATAACAGGTTCATATCTGTACGTCTTTGCAGAGAGGGAGAGAACTTCACTGGTAGATTTTAAGAGTTATTTCGCCGTTGAAGTCTTAATTAAGGAGCGTTGTGAGTGCACGAGACTCTCCGATGCTTCTCACAGTCAGACAATCTAATTACAAATCAATTTAATCATTTACTGCCTGTTTTCAAATATCCAACAGTGTGTAAAGCATCAGATGACAGGATGAAACTGAATTTGTAGTTGCACCAAATATTTCTACTGTAGCCAAAACACCTGCCAAACTAAAAACACATTTACCTGATATTCATCTTTTGGTATCTGTGACATAAGACAGACAGCCTGTCATTGTTTGAGAAGCTCAGCCTGCAGCTCCGAGTGAAGAAGGACAAGAAACGAGCAGAGCGAACCGGCCGCAGACGGAGGTTGTGACATCAATTGGAGGAGAGAGAATGAGGTGTTGTTGCCGTGGCGAGGCAGACAAATGGCTCCAGTTTCTCTCATCAGTGTCAGAAACATCTGCTTCTTATTGTCTCTGTGTTACATCATGAGGTCACTGCTCTGCTCTTCACACTGTCTGCACGTGTGTGTGTGTGTGTGTGTGTGTGTGTGTGTGTGTGTTTACATCGGCTTAATTACCTGATTCTGTGTGTGTGTGGACACTTTGAAATACAGTAAAGAGTTGAAGTTATATACGTGTGTTTGTGTGCGTGTCCTCCATCTGTCAGTCTGACGCTTCGCCCTCAGTCAGCAGTCGTCTCCCCTTCACACGTCATTGGCTGTCGCCGTGAGACCAGGACTTATTCAGCCAATTAGCTCGGAGCGAGATAGCAGAGACGAGACCTGCTGTGTTGGCTGCTGCTGCTGCTGCTGTGACTCGAAATGTCAGCGGCCAATATCAATGTGTGTGATACAGTGAGTGGAAAGCAGGTGACAGGTCACCTCACTGTGATATGTCAGGGTGTCGTCGGCGTAACATCTGAGCACCTGAGGCGCGGCGACGCCACAGCCACCGAGCTCAGAGTGAAAACTCGTGTCCAGTTTAATTATTGAGACTGTTGTTTAGTCACAAAGACGAATGAAACAAATGAAAACATCTCAGTGAATAAAAGAGACAGGGCAAGAAGGCTCAATTGACCAGAATGCATTGCAGACAGAACTGACTGAGCTCTCACCATCAGTGCGGTTCTCCCCATCTTGAATGCAACGTATAGTCATATTTTCAAAAGGTTGTTGAAAGAGCATTCTGGGTAATACAAATACCAACAGCTGGTCGTGAACATCTGTTCTTTCATCGGATACTTCCACATCCAGCAGAACGTTTCCACGACAGTTTCTCCTTCAGGCAGAATGATAGGACGTGTTTCGAGAAACATTTAACGCAGAGCGTCAAGTTCACTGTTTTTTTGTCTACCGGCCAAAATGCAGAGTTACACATTTTTCCAGCCGCTTGATAAATCACACTTGAAGCAAATACTTGCAAAAACCACTTGGTTTGGTCGTGTTTCAGCTTAAAATACCCGCTTCTGTCAACGCATTCAGAACAACTGTCTCTCGCTATAAAGACTTTTCTTTAACTTTGCCTCAGACTGAAATGTTCGGCGTCCTGTGGTCTCGGCACTTAAACCACACGAAGCTCTCGGCGTTCTCGGGAGGCTGCAGCAGACCAACATTTACTGCCGATGTAAGCACAGAAGAAGAAAACTGTTGAGAAGTTCCTGGAGGACGGCGAAGCTTCACTGAACGCTGACTCCGTCTCTTCTCCGTCCTCCCCGATGCCTCCGGCTGAAGCTGCTGCGGTTGTTATTGCCGTTTGAATATGAGAGCGAACAGTTGTTTGTCTATTAGCGCGCTAATCACACTGAGCCACCCCGTGTCAATAAAACTCATTATCCGAGACAAGAGGCTCATCAGCCGGCCACTGCCCTGCTCATCAGCACAGCCAGGTCCAATTCATCAGTGCTGCTTTTATGAAACATCATCATCTTTTTAAATCAGCGTGGGCCGAGCTGTAACTGATTACATGGAAGCTGATAAGTGACTTAAAGGAAGTAACTGCAGCTCGTACAGCTGCTAGGAAGAGCTGCTTGTATGAATACGCTGAAGATAATCTTTTGGTGTGCACATCGTTTACTGTTCGCTGCTCTAAACCGGGCTCGACCCTTCCTTTATTTACAAGGTCACTTCAGGCCTCAGCGTGTTTAAGGATTTGAGTTTCCATGCTAGAGGACAAAGTTAGATACTCTGGGCGCGACAATCTAACAGAGGTCTTTAAACGAGTAGAAGTTGTAGTTATATCGCCCCCAGATCACATATCTGATAATATTAAGAAGCTAAAAGCACAGATATTGATTTGTTTGTAATCGCTTTGTTGCACAGGTTTCTGATGTATTCTGTATTGTTTTGGCTACAAATACATAATTGATGATGTTGCAAATAGTAAATAATTTAAAATCCAACCGTATCAACAAATCTCGTGAAATATTAAAATCAAAGACAAGGTTTCTTTCTCTCCGCGTCTTTGAGCCACTTTACTTTCCTCCTTCCTTCCTTGTTTACTCTCTTTCCTCCAGGTTTACTGTGGCGACGGTGTGCGACCCACCTTCACTCAGCTCACCGGCACCAGAACATCAGTGACTCGCTAATGTGTGTGTGTGTGTGTGTGTGTGTGTGTGTGCAATCTGCCCAGCCGAACCTCTCACGTATTGAACCTGCAGCCACTGACATGACTTTGAATCCTGAAAAAAGGGAAGTTTTAAACAAGCTTTTGCTACAAGCTACTAACTGACTGAAGCTCAGTTATTTACTGTAACATAAACGGTTGTGTGTGTGTCCAGATGTGTTCATGTTCGAAGCTGAACGTGCAGCCACAGACGGACGTAATGAACCGACCCGGACACACAGACAGAGATCATACAGGAGCTGAACCAGCTAATTAATTAGACTAATACAGCTGAAGTGTGTGTGCCAGCTGCACTGTGCTGAGGTGTGTGTGTGTGTGTGTGTGTCTGTCGGCGTGTTGTTGTCACACGTCAGCCTGATGAAGCCAGATGTGTCGTTTAGTGTTTAAAGCCTATTAACGGTGTCAGATGTGATGGACAGCAGCTGGACAAACAGTGGAGCTGACAGGAAGCTGCTCCGAGCCACACACACGTCTGAATGTGAGGCCGGTGACGCGACACTCTATTGATCCTCGTAGGGAGGCTCGTCTTTCCCTGCCTGGCCACCACGCACAGGGAGGTCAGAGGTCAGGGTCAGGAGCAGAAATGCACTCTGGGAGCTGTGGTTGGTCGGAAGACGTCAATCTGTCACCAAGACGGATCAATAATTAAGGTGCTAAGTCGGCGCGTTGGAAGGCTGAGACAGGAAGTCGATCAATCGATTGACAGGAAGATTTGATTTGGAAATGTCTGATGGACCGATTTTCACATTACATACCACATGTTGGAGACAAACATTGTACTTTTACTTACTTACTTTTTAATGCAAATGGCTTGTTTTGGCCATTTTACCTGTCTGACACCGTCAGTTTGAACTGATCAATAGAATCTCAATCTATACTCAACTGAATCTATAAAAAGAAGAAACATGTTATTGATCTAAACATGTCACATGTTACAAAGACACTAAACAGGAACAATATAGGCTACTTCTTTGTCCCCGTGGAGAAAGTCCCCAGACTCCCTTAACAAATGTGTCAGTTTAGTGAGTTGTTGAGTTGGAGACACTTTATAAACTCTGTGAAACTCTGTCTCTGACTCATTCTGCATTATTTGGACCTTCTTGTGAATTCAGCATTAAATGTCAACCAATTATTTGTTCTTTTAATGTAAAAAGTGTCAGTTTGTTGCGGTAAAGCTTGTTGTACCATCGCACGTTTACACTGATTTCAACATGTCAAATTTAACACAGTGAACAAAAAACTTGTTGAGTCACACACACACACACACACACACACTTGTGTTTAATGGAGTTGTCGTCAGTGATGGAGCCTGCGAGGCTGCAGACTGGAGCAGAATCTCTCTCGCTTGATTTGTTGAAGGAGATCCAGTAGAAATTTGACACAGTGCTGTTAGCTAGCTAGCATCATCTGGCAGCTCGCAGTCAGCTGGGTCAATACTTGGCTGTGGTTCTGTGCCTGCAGTCCAGAGGCTTGCCTGCTCCCATTACTGCTTTTCAAAGGCTGCATTCACCCCCCCTTTCTCTTTTTGTAGGCCAAGACGCAGTCACGGTTCTGGCTCTGACCCGACTCCTCGCTGCATTCTCTACTAATTCTCTCCTCCCTTCTCCTCACACGTCCTCTGTCCTCCTCCTCCTCCTCCTCAGACATTTGACGTGTAATAAAAATGTACATGTTTCTTTTGCAGCGACAGCAAAACAAACGTCGGCCTTGTTGAGACGATCAATACATGTGAACAGCTTCATTCATCACAGCCTGCAGCTGCTCAGCGGCTCAGAAATGAGTCTCTGCTTAACGGTCACATGTTCCTTCCCACCATGACATACAGAGAGATGATGATGATGATGATGATTTGGGCCGGCTGGGAGGAAGGACTCTGGACGTGTGTTGTCACCGGACGCCTTCACGGTTCTGACGATCAGAGAATCTGCTCACTCGTAATCAATCAGGCCAGTGATTGGCTCATCCCTCGTCACGACTTGCAGAAAGGTTCAAACATCTTCAGTATTGTGCAGCAGATTAAATATATCTGGATGCAGGTGGGGAGAAGAGATGTGGAGGATTCTTCAGTTACCTTCA
Source organism: Spondyliosoma cantharus (assembly GCA_900302685.1). Classification (NCBI taxonomy): domain Eukaryota; kingdom Metazoa; phylum Chordata; class Actinopteri; order Spariformes; family Sparidae; genus Spondyliosoma; species Spondyliosoma cantharus. Next base: position 8,839 of record OMLP01039144.1, on the reverse strand, counting down.
GAAGTGCAGCGCGTGTTGTTAAAAGGCCCTCGTGGTTTCCTTCACGAGCGATGATGATGCATGAGAGGCTTCAAACCGGAGCCACTTAACGCCACTTTAGCTCAATTTTAGTTTAATTTCAGACGTCTAGGTTAAACGGCGTCTCGACAGCGTTTTATTGAACATGCAGAACCTTCTTCACATGTGAGAAAATGTAAATACTTCAACAGCGACACTTATTTGCAGGGTTTGGGCTGCTGGTGGCGTCCTCATCGAGCGGACCATCAGCCACGACATGAAGACAGTTTCTTTGTCGATGTCTTGACCAAAATTTACCAAATTATCATTTTCTGGGCTGTTGGACAGAAAGTTTGACCTGGAATCACTTTTGGTTTCAACTGTTTAATCTTAAAATGTCCACAGATGTGATTTTATGCTTAGACTCGGCCGATTTTGTCTCCCTGGCCTCCTCCTGATCTCCACCTCCTCTTAATAACAACAATTTGCTGCTCCTCCGCTCTGACACGCTGCACCTTTTAATCCCTGAACATCCGAGTCTCTGCTTAATGAGCGCCAGTTCCTTCCTACTGTAACAAACAGAGATGAAGATGATGACGAAGGAAGGAAAATAGCTGATCTTGATGTGATCAGTCAGATCAACTAACGATCTTTTCTTTGTCGATCGCGTGTCTATTTTCCTGATTAATCAACGTTTGGTTTATAAAGTCGATAATAGTGAAAAATGCCGCCCAGTGTTGCTTGAAGCCCAAAATGGCGTCCTGGAATGTTTTGTTTCTGTCCACAACCCAAAGATATGAACCAGCCCCCCAAAACATCTCTGTGTCTGAGAAGATCCAACACTAATTTTCGGGGCGACTGACTGAGAAACTGCGTGAGTGAAGCGACGTGAGGAAGACGAGATTACTACCTCGAGAACACACGTGACAGCGAAAGAAGAGGTGAGGAAAAAGTCTGCGCGAGTGAAATCAAAGTTTTTCGAGTGTGTGATGTCGTCTCTCTCTGTCTCTGTGTGTGTGTGTGTGTGTGTGTGTGCGTGTGTGTCACACAGTATTACAGCCTATCAGAGCTAAATGTGAAACACGGCTGTGTAAATGGGCTCAGAGATAGAAATGATGAGAGCAGCTATCAGCAGGCAGAGAGACCACAATTACCACCAGCAGCTCCAATCTCAACCTCCAGCAGAATATCTGATTCACGGAGCGACCGGCTGGTTCGCTGGATGACTGGTTCACTGGCTGATTAAATGGCAGGGCAGCATATCGAGATAGCATATTGTTATCCTGATATGAGACTATATTCTGCACACAGTCTTAGATATTGGATATGGTTATGTGGTGATACATCAGGGAGTCGACGTTTCCTGGTGTTTAAAGGCTGCGTCACTATAAAAAGACGTCACTTGATCTAATGCTCGTCTTTACCCGCTCAGTCATTATATGTCATATATATTAATATCGATATGAAAGCATTTGGTCGAGGTTGTTGTGATATCTTATGCTAGCAGATCCTGGGTGACCACGCTCGCTCGCAACAATCAAATTCAACAGACACAACGAGGCAGCAACGATATTAAAATATCACAACAATACAAATCAGCTGATTTAATCACACAATTAAATATGACATTTCAAATGTTAAGTGATCCGGAGTGGATGAAACGGTAAATAAATAACACTTATGGATTGTAACAGTTCTCCATTAATGCAGAACATGTTTGTAATGTGTTCGATAAGGAAGCCTTGTGTACTGTGGACCGAGAGGAACCGGGTCGGGATGTGACGGTGCTTCTGTTCAGCGAATACTTCGTCTCTTTGTATTTTTCTTTGCAAACAGAACAAATCGGTCTCAGTCATCCAGGTCACAGTAACTCTCAGTTCTGTATCGTCGGCAACTGGACCTGTTTCAGTTCCTCGAAGACGTTTCACCTCGTTCAACGACCCAGAAGAGTCCTTCACGACTCTCCTCCAGTTAGTTAGAACTGAAGAACGATAATGAAGGTCCAGCTGCCGACCACACGGCGCTGACAGAACTATTTGTTACATGTACGATGAACCCGGAGCTGATTTCTGCCACTCATCAGCCTGCGCCTCTGTTTAACAGTCGCCTCGTGTCTCTCTGAAAACTAATAGACTGTCAGGAATCCAGTCGGGAATCCTATCAAAGCATTCCAATGCAATTAATATGCTGCTGGAAATTACATTTATTATTAATTCATTCCTGAGCAGCTCCCTGTGCAACCGAACTCCACGGTGGGGATCTAGTGGACGAGCAGCAGAGCCGATGATCGACGTGATCCTGAAATCATTCTGATGTGCAGTAAAAGTTGCAGTTGAAATTAGTTTCAATATCCATTAATCTGCCACCTTTACTTTTCTTTGAACAATGCCGATCAGAAGTTTTCAAAGTCAAGGTGACCTGTCCAATTAAAAATCAGATTCTGATGTTTCTGAAGGTTTTGTGTTAAACATCTGTTCAAGTGAAAACAGTTGGTTTGAGATTCATTTAATCACAGCTGCGAATTAACTTTCTGTCGATACGTTAATTGTTTAACTTGACTGACACCAAACAGAAAATTTATTTTATTGATTCAGAAATCTCGAATCAGGCTTCTCGTCACCATCCTACAGGAACTGTGATGTCATTCAGCTGTCGCATCCAACAACTACCTTCATTTTTCATTCTGTTGGCAATTATCACAACTGTCCATTCATCTTCTTATTGATCTGTTGAATTAGTTGATTAATTAAACAGTTGTTGGACATCAGCTGATAACCAGATTAATCTTAAAGTTAGATAAACTAAATAAACCACTCAAGACTGATCCTCGTTATTTTAACCCAAAGTGTGATCTTCTCCTAAATCCAATCAAGTCGACCAGACGTTACAGAACTTAATCGCTCTCTCAGCCACAGAATAAGACTGCATTGTTTTCACAGGTCGGTGAGGCCAAACGGTTTGACGAGATATCAGTTTGTGTTGTGCACAGTTTGACGTTGGATCTCAGCGTCTCTACTCAGATGACTTTACAAACCGCCTCCACAGCACGAGTTAATAATAAACACTTATTCACATTCAGATAGCCGCTGCCAAATCATTCCCACAACACTGAACTCATTGTTTCTGCAGGAATAAAAAAAACAACTGGACTTATTACAATTAGCTCAGAGATAATATTTAGAAGCAGCACAGTTCCCATTGTGATTCACAATCCTTGCTAATCCGAAACCTCCCTGCAGCAGCAGTACGTGCCAGAGCGGCCCCTTTATTTCTGTCCAATAATAAGCGGCCCAACAGCACTGCCGTCCCAGAAGCCCCTGCGGTTGCCATGGTAGTTAATAAGGCTCGTTAAGATCAAAGGCACAAAGAAGATTGTTGACTCTCCAGGGGAGGCGAGTCGAGCCCAGAGGAATGCAATTAAGGCTGAAGCAGAGATCCTCCACGTACCTGATGCTACGCTAACAAGGGCGGCTGCAGCTACGGAAACGCACTGCAGCTTCAGGAGGCATGATCGCTATCTGTGTGTGTGTGTGTGTGTGTGTGTGTGTGTGTGTGTGTAATTGAAAGCGATGGGTGGGCACAGGGGGAGCTGAAATGGATAATGGGTGCTCACTGAAGGCAGAAAGCTCACCTCTAATAACACAGACTGATGGTTACAATTACTATAATCACTAATAGATTGAGTGTAACTGCCATTTTAATGTGATTTTTTTTTTTTTTTTCACGAATTGCAGAAATAACTTTGAACCAGAGTGAGCACATTTAATCTAATTACACACAGAGTTCAATTATTGGTTTTGTGTGTGCAGTTTCTCGGAGACGGTCCATTAGCAGACATGTTTACTGCACGGCTGTGAGTTCTGTGTCCTGTGAATCCCGTTATTATTATTAAGAGAGACAAAAGAGGAAAAACTATGTGTGGGGATAATAAAAACTATTTTTATTATCAGTTCAATATCAGAACAACCCAGAGCTCTTGATTAAAAACAGAAGGTTAAAGAAAAAGAGAAAAGGACCTTTTCTTTGTTTGAGAACGTCTCTTCAGTTTTGTGAAAATAAATAACGTACTGATATTTTCTACAGGACACTACTGACACTGACACCGACACTGAAATTCAAAATTCTCGAATTACTGGGTTAGTCCGACTGTGATTGGATTTTTAAGCTGCATGTATACACCTTAGTCTGACTAAAATCGGACCAGAGCAAATTTATCAACTGTCCACATGAACAGTCGTGCTCACAGCTATCATCCAATCACAAGGACACATCAAGGCAATGTGTTCTAGCCAATCACAGCACAGCAGTACTAGCTTACCATCACAACAGGGCGCGACTAGCCGACCACTCTTAAGAGTAAGAATAATCATTCTGATGTGCAACCATGCGTGCAAGACTTTATTTTGAGGAGTCAGGATGTAAACAGCTGCTGTCTGACTATTCTCAGTCTGCAGTCTGTCAAAATATATATTCATACGAGCATTTTTATGATCAAGGTGTGCTAATGTTTAAAGTCTCCAGGATCACATTTGACTCGTCGTTGTCTCTGAGATTAGAGTCATTTTCTACATATTGTGTCTGATTAAATGAGCAGTGCTGTAGACACACACACACACACACACACACACACACACACACACACAGGATGTTCATGGTGTGGTTTCATGTCTACGAGGGAATAATCAGGACGATCAGCCCCACGAGAGACACGTTAAAAGGATAAATGTAACGTTGCCGTCACCTTAATGGGATTAAAGAAAAGGCTCAAATCAGCTTTAATTAGCGAGCGTGAGTCACTTCCACGTCCTCCGCTGAGCTCATTTACACTCGTACGTCGCAGCAGTGATTATCTCTCCGTACCGTGTGCTGAAACGCAGCGCTGCATTTAAACTCAACTTCAATTTTTTGAAATTCAGAAGGTCTTTGTTTGTCACCAGAGGGGCAATTAAAAAAATTCACGCACGAGAGATGTCATACTACCAACATGAACACTGCTGACAGCCACAGTGCTGCTAATTAATTAAAAAACAACCTGTCAGAAAATGATTACGAATAACAACTCTTTTTAAAAAGACGAGAAAATATTGTGCCAGAAATAATTGCCGATAAACAATATAAATTTTCAAGCATCTAATTATAATAGAATAATAACTTAACCTATTAAAGAGCAATGTACTTTTAATTGTTAATATTCAGACGCTGGAATCGAAATGTTTAAAAAGATATTAATATTATAAATAAACAAAACAAAACCACACAAACAACAAAAACATAAATACTGTGCTGGATAATGTTCTGCTCAATAAGAAATGTACCAATAGATAAAATATGTATGATCAGCTGCTGACGTCACTTTGAGGAATGTGTCCTACAATTCAAAAGCAAGAAAGTGTTGAGCAGGCGTGGACCGGCCACTGGTACCACTGGTACCACTGGTATCACTGGTACCACTGGGAGAAGTTCTGGTGGTCCCGATGTCAAGTGTTAAAAACGCTAAATGAAATGTGTACACTAAAACAGAAGGACACGCGGCAGCGACAGTCCTCAGAACTGTAGACCGTCAGCTGATTTCAACCTGATGTTATTATCTGTCTGTCTGTTGTGAACCCTGAAGTCTTACCGAGCCAGAAGTTCTGACCAGTCCAGCTCTGAAACAGTGTTGGCGACTGGAGCCACCGGTACCAGAAGACATTATACATCCCTTTACGGAGAAACCCAGTGTTTCCCACTCTGACGTTCAGTATTTAAACACACACGTGAACAGTAAAGACCTTTAGGCGTCAGAGCGAGGGAGGCTGCCCCGTCTGAACCAGCAACCCTCCGGTCAGCAGAACCGGTCCCTGCAGGCTGAGCCGCTGCTGCCGATGTTTCTTCTATTCACAGAATGTTTCGTGTTTTTTTTGTTTGGGCAAATTACTCCTGCAGGTTTTTAAAATCTTGACTTGAAAAGAAATGTCAGTAATTATCTGCTCTCGCCCTCTGAAGCCTCGTGGGGTATGTTGAGTGTTCTGCTGTTGGACCGAACGTGGAATTAAATACACATAATTATGACATTTACAAAATGTTTTCTACAGACTGAAGGACAGAGTGAAGGTGATAGAGACAGAGGGAGATGGATTCATAACGAGGCTGGCAGGAAGTGAGAGAGAAGCCAGAGGTGGTGTGATGGAGCAGCAGACGGGCGCTTGTGTGCGTTGCCAGTTTGGGGAAAGCTCGACAGGATAATTGGTGTCAGAGTCCAGCTGAAGAGGCTGTCATTGCTCGACTCCGCGGGCTGGCACACTGCCTCGGAGAACAAAAGGTGGACGGAGACGGCGATAAAGACCTGAAGATGGAACCATGAGACAGCCTGAGCGTTTTCGCTAATCTCTTCACTAAGAAGTCTGAATCGTCCCAGTCAGTTTCTATCTTCGGCTGACAAAAGTTGATGAAAGAGAGAGAACAGCGGTCAAACTGTCCGTCTCCTCCTGAACAGCAGGATGTAGAAGACAAATAAACCTCTGCAGCGAAAAGATCGCGTCCAGTGAAACTCTCTGCAAAATGCAACCGAGGGTCTTTCTGTGAATGTACCCGAGTCAAACATTCGTTTAAAAGCATAAGTACGACGAAAGAGGCACTTTTAAGATTGACTGTATTTTTGTTTTCTGGTCAAACTCATTTTCAATGAGGGACGGCGGCGAGCGGAACAAGCAGCTGCTAACGTGAGTTGTTCAAAAACCTTCTTTTTAGTAACTCTGTGTACACAAACAATGTTCTCAATGCTGGAGTTCATGTGTAGAGACCCTGGTGATGCTACCAGCAGAATTTCATGTTGTGTCGAGTCTTCTTACTGTTTTAGAAATAGAGATTTTGATGCTAACATAGTATTTGTCTCTAGCACTCCATTGAACATGAGTTTGAGCCGAAAACAAAAATACGGTAAATCTTAAAAGTGGCTCTTTCGTCGTCATTATGCTTTTACACGAACGTTTGACTCGGGTACATTCACAGAAAGTTCATTTTGACGAGAGTTTCACTTTAAGAAGCTCTGGTAATCTGACTCAACCTGCCAAGCAGCAAACCTCACCCAGGTCTGAGTTTTCAAACACTAGAATTCAGTAAAGCTTCAGAAAAAGTCTCTTCCTCGTTGAACACACACCGTCTGCTGCGACTGGTGTGTCTGAGGACAGGTTTGTGTGGCGAGCAGCGCTCAGGGATCGGTTTGGTTTGAACACACTTCAAAGACTGCACAACAAACTTGAAGGACTTAAAATAAATCTGGAATCCATTCAAGAAAAAAAAGAAGTACAGGGACTGTCTTACTGGAACTCAATCAAAGACGAGAGCCTGTTGAAGGTTGAAGTTTCCTTTTAAGTTTTTAAAAACAAGGAAAAAGCACTTCAGGAGGAAAAACCGGGGGATGTATCAGGGGAAACAGATCTGCTGTCATCTGAAAGAATAAGAGGAACGACCACGTGTTTCATGTTGAGATTGAAAACAGAGCTGAGGGACGAGCGAACACCAGCACGTGTTCTAATTAGATTAACACAGAAGTGAAGTGCAGCGAGTCCACAGGGCGAACTGGAGCGTAGAAAACTCCACAGCCTCATGGATCAAGTGTGGAGGAGAAACTCAACATTGTATTTGCTGTAAACTGTAAGTTAATGCAACTCTTTCTAAAGAAGAAGTCGCGGTGCTGCAGATCAGCGACATGTTGCACCAGCCGCGTGCTTGATGAGGCTGTGACGATTCGTCGTGATGTGTCGCCAAAGCAGCACATTTTCAAATATCATTGCTTTTGATCGGTAACCTGGAAAACAAACACATCTCGAGTCATCTCTCCGTCACGCCGGCTCAGAAGGAAACTGCAGTCGCTGCCTCCAAAGTGCATATTTGTACACTTTAAAAATAACCTGTTTGATACTTTTTCTATTATTATCTCGATGCTGGAAATCACTCAGCGACACACCGACAGTGTGCTTATGTAACGGCTGTCTGATGCCATCTGTGTGGCCTCACTTGTAAGAATTTATCTCCCACTTATTTCTTTTTATTTATATTCCTCACACACTGTGTAAATGTCCACAGCCGCTCCCCTGACACAGTTATTCTCTTTTTTTTTAAAAGAAGCCTTCCAGTCATAAGATCTAATCAGGTCTGATTCCTTGCTGCCTGTAAAGGTCTTTGTAACTGTGCTGCCACAAAGGCCTGAATGAATAAATAAACTTCTCTGAGGCACCGGCACAGTCAAATGTGAGGCTTCCATATTGGTGCAATGGAGCATCTTATAATCCATCTGTTTGCTGTTTCACTGCCTCCCTCTGGGCCCACTGAGCACTCTAACAGCGCATTAATTGTTCCTCCATCTTCGCTGCTGCATCTTTAACACAAATATTCAAAGGGCTGCGTCGTCTTTCTGCATATTTCTGCTCACGTTCTCGATTATTGTTCGCTAGTTTTCCCAGTATGGATGACAGTGATCGTTAACTGTGAGCTGTGTGTCAGAGCGATGCTGATATTTGTGTTCAGGTGGTGAGATATTACACCGAGCAGGACACAGTGCAACTCTCGCCAACATGCAACCGAGTCAAATGTTCGTTTAAAAGCATAAGTACGACGAAAGAGGCACTTTTAAGATTGACCGTATTTTTGTTTTCTGGTCAAACTCATTTTCAATGAGGGACGGCGGCGAGCGGAACAAGCAGCTGCTAACGTGAGTTGTTCAAAAACCTTCTTTTTAGTAACTCTGTGTACACAAACAATGTTCTCAATGCTGGAGTTCATGTGTAGAGACCCTGGTGATGCTACCAGCAGAATTTCATGTTGTGTCGAGTCTTCTTACTGTTTTAGAAATAGAGATTTT
>OMLP01039143.1:0-15737 GCA_900302685.1 Spondyliosoma cantharus | reverse complement strand
CAGGGAGGGAACAAACACGATAATTAGTGGGACATCACTCACAAATAAACAAGGAAAAGCTGAATCACACTGGGCGAAACGCGGCAAAACAATGAAAATACAATTACTGTAATAACACAAACAAAACAGATTATTGGTGGGGCTAAGCAGCCAGGGATGGAAAATAAGAAATTAACAAAAACACAACGGAATAAAGAAAATAAACAGAATCGACTTCAAAAATAATAATAATGGCACCAGTATCAAACCCAGTATCAATTAAACAATCAAAATGACGAGTTAAGCCCCACTGATCGCATCCACAATACTAAAAAAATGGCCCACACTGACAATAAATGGAGTGTGGAGCCACCGCGAGCAAAGACAATGCTAGGCAAAAACACGGGTAGGCAAAGCAGCAGCGTAGGGAGTATTGGGCCTGACAGATGTAGCTGCTATGTCGCTAGCTGCCGAATACTAGAGCCACAGATGCCCCGACACGCAGTCCCGATCCGGCCGTGTCTACGAGCTCGGGGAGGAGAGCAGACAAGTGTCTACAGGGCTTATGCTGTCAGATGAGCCAATTCCTAAAATAAAAACACAGCTAATTAGCTTCAACACCGCACCTGAGTTTGCAGCGCACGGCATAGATCGACCTACCAGCATTGATTGAGGAGAGTGACAGGTCTGAAGAAGGGGAGAGGATCCACGGCAGGCATCTAGAAAACCATACATCTAGTTTAGACATACAAACACAGATCGCTGCCGTCACAACCTGTACAACCACCGCCATCATACCTGATGCAGCAGACATCGGACGCACCGGAAATTACGTGTGGTTTCAACGACAGAGAGGGAGACTATAGGACCCCAAGCTGACTTTATAGGTTTCCGGCCTGCAATGATTGGCTGTCAATCACCGAGCCAACATACGGGACAACAGAAACTGGAGCAGGATATACTGCAGCCCCATTCTGCTACACGGGCATGGGGTCTATTGGGTGCTGCAGGTGAATGTGGTGATGGGCAATGAATAATCCATCATCCCTGAAACAGTTTCTGTTTGTGTTGCTTTGTTAACCTTAATACACTGAAATCAATGATGGGTTCAGTGTTCAACTGCCAACAGAAGAAAAGGACCGACTGACCCTACAGGGAACAAGTAAAGAAAACTCAGGCAAGTTTTCTTTACTTGTTTCAGGCAAGGCCTTCATCCTTTCTTTTGTTGGCAACTAAGGCTGTGACCTGTTCGTGGCAGGCACAGCCGTAAGACTTGGTGTTAATTAATTCCCTAGACCAAACAAATGGTAAACGGTAAATGGAGTGTATTTATATGGTGCGTCTCTAGTTTTAGTGACCGCTCAAGGTACTTAACAACACAAGTCAGCATTCACCCATTCACACACACATTCATACACTGAGGCGACCATGCAAGGCACCAATGGCTGATCAGGAACGATAACCATCCATCCTCACTCACACAGAGTCAGTGGAAGCAAATAATGCTCCAGTATATTGTCCAAGGGCAGCTCGACATGTAGACTACATGTGCCAGGAATCAAACCCAAACCTTGAACCTTGACCACCGATTGGTGAACGACTGCCTTCCTTCTAAGCCACAGCTGCTCCATACTACCACTACTTGTTCAGACAACCTGCACATCTTCAATACTAAGCTTACTAGACATTTACTGGCCTAATAATACACCCATCATACACTCATGCTATCTTCGTCACCTTCCTCCTGGGGGTTCTGTCCCCACTGCATTGGGTCTTACTCGCTCACTTAATGACAGCATTGGTTATTCTAAATGATGTGATTTAACATAGATGTGAAATAAAAGAATGACATAACAGTAAGCAGCTAATATTTCAGAAAATGTCAGACAGAGGAAGTGCCAATCAGGACCTTATAAACCCAGATGGTGATCCCAGGGGCTGACCACGACTGACTTCAATCCTGGATGTAAAATGATTGGTAAATGGATAGATGGATAGATGAATAAATGAGCATAGTACATTCTCTGCTCAACGGATGAATCATAGCACCACTCACTGAGAAATTTGGCCCTCATATCTTACTTGTCAAGCTTTCACTTATGTAGGTCCACGTGTATAAAATGCTGCTTTTTAGTCAAGTGGCATTAGAACTAAGCACTTGGCAGAATAGGAATTTGAAAGGAAATCATCACTTAAGGGTATTTTTGGGTCTATCAATGCCAAAATCTTTTAATGTTACAAAATGATTTCCTCCTACCACTTCAAGACAACCTTTTGATGACACTTTTTCCCTTTGGCAGCTAAAGGAGCTGGGTGTTCAGCTACTAAAGGGGCTAGATCAAGGGAGGGTTAATTCTTCTTTATTTATTTATTTTTCGCCCGACGGAAAGAAGTGAACTTTTCACAGAGAGCAAGCTGGGGTTGATAGCCTCCAAAATGTCACTGAAAGCAAGAGGGAATATCTGCGGGACAGGAGGATTGTGTTTAATGTGACAGGGTATTACTACGAACTGACAACTTCCTGACGATCAAAGAACCAATCCCAGAGGTCTGTGGAGGAGTGGAGGAGTCCATTGCAACAGATGGCACAACCAAATGTCCCCACATGCATAATGATGATTTATTAAAGGGAGTTAACTCTCACGCCTCTACTTCAGTTAGTTATTGTGAATTTGAAAAATCAAAGAAGCAGGACAGGTGGTTCAGTGGGATTGGTCAAGTCAATTACGTGAAGAAATTTAAGAGGATGTGACCAGATTAAATAATGATATAATGAAGTACCAGTAACTACCATTATGTTTGCTTTCCACATTATACAGCATTTAAGTCTAACTTTGCCTCTTCTGGATTGGATTGCACCACGTATTCTTAGTTTGAATGTAAACTCCCTCTGAAGTTGTTAGTAGACATTATCTCATTGCAGATTAGTCATTTACCAAATTGGGATGCTCTGTTTAAAAAATGCCTCCACTAGTAAAGATTTAAGCAATGTTAGAATCAGTTAAACATCAGTAGAACTGGCCAATCAAAGGCAATAAAAAAACAAGGAACCTTAAAGAGAAGGAAGGGTCACTTAATCTTGCTTTGGTGCCAGACTGTAGTGACAGTCCTATTGAAGTCAATGGGAGATGGAGAAACACCCAACATATCTAAATCAGTATAATCAAGGCGTCATCAAGGCATAATCAAGAAGTATGTATTCTTTGTGAAGCAGTGTTAATTTCATTAACCAAAATGAAGAATGGTTGCCAACAACCTTTTTTCCGTGACTACGACGAGACGATGATGAGCTAAAACTAGATCTGTTGGACATTTAAAATACATGATATTTTCCCCCGATGCATCTAATTTGTTGGTTAAAATTGAATGTATGCATATTTCCAATCCTGAACAGAGATCTCTGTCGGAGCCTGGGTGAGTGTCAATGGCGGACGGAGTTAAACATCCAAAAGTGTGGTTATACTTCTCGACAGTCGACAAGACTCGTTGCCACACTGCAGCAGGTCTTTTGCATGTAAGGGCGGCAAGACGAGCAATCTTTCAAAACATCTAGCAATATCTGAATGTTTAGCTATACAGTCATGAATTCTGTCTGGCAGGCTGAAAGCATCATCCAAACTGTCCTTCAGACTCAAGTGCAATTAAACGTTAGCTGTTTTCTGAAAGAATGCTTGATGCTTTTACCATTTCAGAAAGAATTTATGAACGCATACCTTAATATTCAGCTGACGAATAGTAACATTTATTAAACCATGTTTGTATGTATACATTGTAGTCATGCTGCAGCCTGTTACCACTATAGTTATTTTGTATTTCTTTAATCACAACATTATAGAGTCACTTTGAATTGTGAAACAATGTTCATAAATAACATTATATATTAGATATATTTGATTTATTATCACATACTCTATAATAGTTATTTGTTCAAAACAGTGCTGGCTTACTATTTAAGAATGGATATAGATATAGAGTACATGAAAAATAAAGCAATTGATCATTCTGTTTTAAAATCAAATTAAATTCTGTTAAAAAGGTAACAAAAAGGATTAAGGTTAACCCTAACCCTAACATATTCATCCAGTATGGCGGCTGTAAAAATTGTAACTAGCCTAACACGTTTAATAATAACATAACCTATTGACTGAAAGTAATTATTAAAAGTTGACTAACATGACATTACTTTTCCTTGACTAAAACTAGACTACAGGATAACAATGATTGAAATGTGACCCAAACTAAAAGGCATTTTTGTTTAAAGACTAAGACTATGACTAAGTGGATTTCTTTGAGCACTTTTCCCTGAATCTAACAGACTTTGAAGAAGCAAGTTTTGGCAAAGTTTTGGAACAGAATCCAGACTCTTTTGGCCCATTGTTCATCCTCAGACTTGTCTGGTAGAGGCTCCTGCTCACAACGTGATTGCAGTCTCATTAACAATATGTGGTCGGACCAGCACTGTGTGGTCACAATATAATTAGTCATCACCGCGGCCTGGCACCAGAGCAAGATTCAGTGATGTAATGACCCTTCCTTCTTTGTGTCGCATTTGAATGACATGTGCTTTAGGATGAGTTAACAAGGCAGCACACACTATTTCTAAAATCTCACAAGGTGCTTCAACATCTAGATTATATCTCCACGGATCCTCACTCATATGCTACCAACATGGACAAAGATTCTTTGGTTTCCAAATATCAAGAGTTTCAAATGGTTTTCAGATCCACAGTGGTTTTTCAGTATCTTGCACTAATTTTGTATAGTCACGTTTTCAATTTCATCCGTCATCTTGTTTTTTTTTTTGTTGTTGTTTTTTTACCAAAACATATGACAACTCACCCAAAATTGGCAGAATGACGTGTGATTTTGTTTTCAGAATTTAATTAGACAAAAATACCCCAGTTTTACACATGTGATGTCATCGCCCTCAACTTGTGACAAGATGTGTGGAGACTACGCGTCCCTAGTGGCGTAGTCAGTTTGTCATCCTCTCTGGGGACACAAAGGTTCAGGATCCGAATCCCCAGGTGGCCGAGGCGTATTTGCCAACAATGTGGCAACTCAAGCGTATGCGTGTCTAGTCTTTTCAAGTGCCTAAATTAAGCAAACAAGCATCCAAATGCTCGCATTCTGCTTGGATCACAATCTGCTTGGATCCCCATCAATGCCGCTTGTCTCCCCGAGCCATCTTCATTCTCTGTATCCAGTTTTTTTCATCTCAAGCAAAAAGCGATCAAATTAAACAGAAATAGAAGGAAAAGGAGGATAATGAAGAGAAATAGTGTACACAACCACAACTGTGACTACAAAGTAACCGAGCTAGCAGCAGAAGTGAAAAATTACACCCAGGATATCCTGTGGTTTTATCATTTTCTAAACTTTCCCAACTGTCAGGGTTTGAAGCAGCCATTGGAAATTAGATATTTGTGCTAGTTAAGGTCTCAGAAGATATATAATACTTGTTGTGCTTGATAAATAAATCATCCTAGTAGCAGAGAAGTTTAGTTTTGTGACGAAGGGACCCCCCAGAGAGCCGCAGTGGGCCAGAGCTTTTTTCAGGCCCGTTGCCAGCTCTCTCAAAGCCTCTGCATAGTTGATATAAGGCTCGACTACCAGCTGTGACAACTCCTTATTAACATCTTCCATGTCAGTCGTTTTCTCCCTCCCCTCTATTTTCCATTTATTAATCTTTTTTTCTTTTCCCTCTGTCCCCTCTTGCTACCAGTCCAACAGTATGTGGAGGGGTGTTTCGCTTATGGGAGAGGACATAAATCCACAAAGCCGCTGCAGGCAAGGTCTTCATCACAAGCTCATTTCTCATCACTTTACATAAAGTCAGCAGTCTTAACTTCATAATTACACGGGGCAGCAGTGAATGTGGCTAAAGAAAATGCTTTTGTGCAGGTGCGACCGCTTCAAAGGCACATTATAATTTTAATAAAAGGTTATCTGGTGCACAGAGGGATAATCTAACAGTCATATTTCATTCTGATTGTTCTAGGCTTTAGTAGCAATACTACTGGTTCAGGGAAAAATAACAAAGAAAGACTCGGTAATGCATGTACAAAACATCTTGATTTAGGCCTGAGTTTAATTAAAAAATGCAAATACATGAGATTAAAATTAAGCTTCCCTCCAGTGGTACACAAGATGAGTTGACAGTTGGCATTTGTATGGTGTTCACTCATGGTATTATCATGTAATTACCTGTGCTGTAATGAGGCATCTGTAATCAGTAGTTATGATGTTCAAAAGACCGAAGTCAGAGCCAACACACATTTATAAATTCCATTTTAGTACTCCTGAATCTATTACATAGAGACACATGTGAAAACATACTTCTGTTACTTAGTTACTGTATCATACAATGCTTAAACAACAGCAGACCTATCATTTCTCTAAAAAAGGCACTAATGTATACCTTGGAAAATGGGCATAATTGACTTACAGTTAGTAATGGAATGTTTACATGAGTACATTTACTCAAGTACTGTACAATTTTGAGGCACTTTACCTGAGTATTTCCCTTTTTATCCTACTTCATAATTCCATTCCTCGACATTTTGTAAGAAAATATTGTGCTTTTACTCGACTACATTTATAGGTACTCTGCAGATTGCATGCTGCATCTGAGCCAAAGCAGCACATTTTCAAATGTATTTATTTATTTTGTATGCAACTTTACTCTTGTGCTTTTGATACTTAAGTAAATGTATTGCCAGAAAATTACTTTTGATACTAAAGTACATGTAATATCAGATAGTTTAAGACCTTTACTCAAGTGCTATTCATATGGGAGACCATATTACCCAAGTAGCATTTTAACACAATGTCTTTAGTTTTACTCAAGCGTGGCTTTTGAGTAGTTTATACAACTCAGCTTACAGTGAGTAGAGTGATGCTGTTTAACAAAAAATGGGCTCATCATTTTCAGTTAAGTGGAGAAATAGATCAGATATTTTTTTCAGAACTGGTCTTCTGCTTTTGGAAACATTTTGGACTAGCAGAGAACTTCCATTTTTTTGTTGCCTTTGGTGACCCCTGTGGACAGAAGCGGTGTGAGCACCACCATCATGCGTCTAAAGATCTTGATGTGGCCAGTGTGTGCATCTGTTTTGGAAGCATTTGAAAAAATGTATAAAATATTTTTTTTTAAATGTAGGTCTTTCCTACAGAGAAATTGCGAAGAAAGTCAAGGTTTCAGTGAGTACAGTTTCCTTCACCATTAAAATGCACTCAGAAACTGGGGGAAACTCTGACAGGAAGACATCTGGCAGACTCAAAGCCACAACAGAATCAGAATAGATTAGGAGGATAGGAGGCTCACAGGACAACAGCTCCAAGCACAGCTTAATAGTGGTCGTAGTAAGCAAGTCTCAGTTTCAACTGTGAAGAGAAGACTTCGAGTTGCAGGTTTGACAGGTCAAGTTGCAGCAAGCTAATCTGACCTTTGACCTTACGTCAAATCAATTTTTTTCATAGGTTAGTTCATTGTCTTTGCATCTTCTTCCTGATGCCTGACTCTATCATGTGTACTAATGTGGTTACATTTCACTGCAGCAATGTGGAGAAATCTCACCTCAAAATCACCAAGTTCTACAGGTGTCCCAACTTACTAGGGGCCAGGGCTAGTTGGTTAGCATGCTAACATCAATAGATATCTCTGCAACACAATACATCATAATCATAATCAAAAACATTCATCATATTTCTTAACATACTGTTGAAAATGTCAGTCATTTTTTCAATGTTAAATTAAAATTCTTACATATTGCTCCTTTAACACTTTTTCTTTTCTAAATACAGCTGTCCGCAGAATACAAAGCGATGAGGTCATCTCCCCACTGATGGTCTTGTTTCTTCATGTGGGTCCTATAGACGCATCAGCATTAAACTGAGACTATTTCACGAGCAAATTCCTTGTAGTACATTTAGGTAGATCAAGAGAATCCTCGTCTGTAACCTTTCATTTATTGTGAACAACTTAAATCAAACAGTATGATGCTATCTGTGCATCATAGACCAGATAGAGGCAGAGATGTCTGCTTCATGTAGTGCAAGCAGTGGATGCCAGTCGTAAGGCTCTGTCTCACCTCAGGCAAATGTCCTCTGGTTATTTTCCGAACAATTGCGAAACGGGAGAGGAGAGAGTATTATTGAGATTTGTATGTGTTTCATATGCATTTTAATAACTGATCTGTGCTATTTTTTAGATTGGTTGCACAAAAGGAATGGATTTGTTGGACTGCAACAGCACAGCCAGCGAGCTCGATGCTAACTCGAGGGAAATCTCCTGTGATGTAAAACAGAGGAAAGAGACAATAAAGCAGAGGACAGAGAAAGAGACGAGTGAAAAATATCTGGGATTTTTTTTGATGATTCTGCACTCATACCGTGTGCTTAATTACTTCATTACTTATCCTGCCAAGAAAAATTAGGGGATATTTAACAAGTAGTCATTAGTTAATCTTCAGTTACAATGCACAGGCACGAAGGTCAATACTATAAGTCATTTTAAATGAAATACATGTTCAGATAAAATGGCTTTTGAGGGTGTTGGTGTAGATGGATTTAAACATTGCCACCAAGAGACATTTGTCAAGTCCTTGCAGGCACAGCGAAGCACAACCTTGCATTTTCACATTTGCACACATGCCAAACAGTGCTTGCTGAAGTTTTCTCGGCACTGTTTGTGCTCAAAAACATGTATCTATCATTGTTGTGACGCAATAGCGTTGCAAGACTTTTATTCCTTCCCTTAAAATATGTCAGTGCAAGCGTGCACATGTGTGTTGTTGTCCGAGGTTGCATACATACCTTCGTAATCACAGCTGAATGCATGTGTGCTTCAACAGTGTGTTATGTGCTGTTTTGTAGTGATTAATGTCCCATGTCCCCATTTGGTGATCAGAGATGATATCCTGTAATGGCCTTTGTGTTGCAATTTAGTGCTTGCACCCAGAGGGAGTAAACAACCACCAGCACCTCTGAGCGCAGCTTAAATACAGTGACCAAAGCAGGAAGAAGCAATGTGCACAATGTGAACCTTCTGTCAGATTAATGCTTTCACATTGTCAGCCAAAGCCTATTACAGCTACATGAACTTAAAGCCGGTGTTTGTTGAAGGCTGATGGGCAAATAGTGAAACATAATAAAACTGCTGGATATGAAGCAATTAGTTGACTGATTTGATGGAAAAGTATTTAACAATGATCTGATAATTGTTCAATTATTGAATCATCCGTGACAGAAAAGTCAAACATTTCCTGTTTCCAGCATGTCAAATGTTTTCTCACACAAAGGCTGTATTGAATGTCCATTTTTTTATGTTCAAAGCTTCCATTGACGTTTTTGAATGACTCTTTGAATGTCTTTGTCATATTCTGACGTCTTCAATGAAAAATAAAATTACTTACAGCAGGTTTAATGTCCTTG
This sequence comes from Spondyliosoma cantharus, assembly GCA_900302685.1. NCBI lineage: Eukaryota > Metazoa > Chordata > Actinopteri > Spariformes > Sparidae > Spondyliosoma > Spondyliosoma cantharus. Next base: position 6,323 of record OMLP01039143.1, on the reverse strand, counting down.
TTATAGGTGATAAAGCCCTTATAAGTCTTATACGTATTAACCTTAATAAGACTTTGTAAGTGTTAACAATAGCATCATAAACATTTATTGGTAGAGTATAAGAAATTTAACTTTAGACTTTATGGAAGTATAACAGTTTATAGAATGGTTTAGAATGTTAATAAAAGTTTCTTATAATTGTTTAAAATTACATTACTAACATTTACTAAGTGTAAATGTACCACAAGGAACTTTTAACTGGTCAAGAAACAGTCTCAATTTAATTCAATGTTTTTTTTGTGTAGCGACCAACATTTGAAAAAGAGACCTGAACTGAAAACATCAGCTTGTTATTATAGTTAACTTGGTGCCTGCCACTGGGTTGGATTCTACCATATCCAGGTTGGATAAGTCATGACATAAGTCGATGCTTTATATGAATTCAGGAAAGGTGGTACGGCACTACGGGTGCCACACTAACTCACTTTCCCCCTCGTCCTCTTTTGTCCAAAGGGGCCGCCGGAAGCTTTTTTCTTCATTAACTATGATAAATACATATCGTTAACATTTTTTGACAATTAAGTGTGCTTCCTGCAGCTACCATTCATAAGCAAGAATAATGACTTATTAATGCCTTGCTGGGCCACTGAGTGAACAGTGAATGCAGAGACAGTGTATGAGCTTTTTTCTATAGCCGTGTGCCTCCCTTTGTGGGTGGTGAGCAGGAGGGCAAGCAGCAGTGAATATGTTGCTTTTGGAGAGCGGGACAAAATCGAAGAAAGCTCTGAATCACAAAATATATATTGCAACAATGACCTCTACGAAGCTGGAGCCAGTCCATCCTCAACTATATCATCTCATACAATTTCAGAAAAAAAACATGAATCCAGCTTATTTTTCTTTTTGTGCTGCAGAGCCTAGAATGGGAAACACGTAACCTTTTGTACATTTAAATAAGAAAGAAGTATCAGACTTTAGTGCTAACAGTGCCCGCTTTGGGTTCCAGTAAAGTTTGGCTAACTGGATGCTACACCGCGAGCTCTAAGAAGCAAATGCATTTAAAGGGGATAAGGGTATTGCATTGCTGTTTGTTCTATCAAAAAATTAAAAACCATTTCCTTTAATCCAATCTTCGGTTTGGTTCAAAACAGCTGCTGGGACGCCTTACCTTTTGTTTGTGGTTCTGCCTGAATTGTGTATACTCTGTTAATGTTGTGTGTAATTGTACTGTCATCTGAATATGATTTGCTCCCTGCAGCAAATCCTATTATTTGTCGCTCTTGTCCGATGTATGTAGCCTCCTGCTGCTGCTTGTTGTTGCTGATTTGCCACTACAGGATATCTGTAGGCTTAGTGCTCATTGGCATCTGCTCAACTGATGTAACCAGTGATTCACTTCCCTGCCTGGGAATTGACTGATATAAATGTTCTAGCTAGTGTAAAGTAGGGAGCCAGATGGCATCCAGGTTGCCTTGTTTACTAATGGAGACTGTGAATTAAACTTTGTTTACTCTTGTATTGGATGGCTACAACAAGATAGTCCGTGCAGAGATGCAGATGTGGTCTGGAACCTCTTTTTGTTCTGATGCAGATGGGGGTTGCCTTGGATCCACAGTGAAGGAATGCTTTTAATACATTTCTTGCATTACCTTACCCCTGAGCTACAGCCAGCCTACTATGCAAATATATGTGAATATCCTATGACACGTACAAGTATGAACGCATAAGTGGTTTGCAGAAACGTTACCTGCCAACATTTTATCTCGGCAACCAGGCTGTTCGGCCTAGTAAATATCTTTTTGTTGTTTTGTTGCAATTACATTAAGGCCTTTAATGATCTCAATAAATCCAAATGACTGAACACGTCCACTCTCACACAAAAGTCACCGATATTCTCTCACCCTTGATCCCTGTTTTTCTTTTTCTTTGTCCGTGCCATGTGTGAAGTGTCCTCTGAGGTTGGCTCATAATGTTTCGAAAGTTCCGAATGAGGTCGGCAGAAGAGGTGGATATAAAAACTTTAACCCATTTGTCACAGAGTGCTTCACAGAGGTAAGCAGCAGAAATAACAGCGAGTCAAGAGAGAAAAACAAGGACATTACAAACTTCCCGAAATGGGGCTTGGAGCCGGAGCATGTGCATCTGTGTGGGCTAATGTGCGAGCGTGCACACAGACAGACACCTGTGAGCGATATTAGTGCCCGAGGCAACACAAGAACGGTCTGTAGGAGAAATGAGTAAATTATGGATGCGGGGGGGTCCAAATGGAGGGTTTGGTGCAGTCAGAGTTAATGTAGCCTGCAGACACTAAACTAAAACCTGCCCGTGGAATTATTAATTATGGACACAAACACAGAGACAAGTCCATTAAAGCAAAGCTAATCCTTTATATCCTTGCGGAGATACACGTCTCAACACGTGCTGTTGAATCGAGGTAGTATCCTTTGGCTTTTTACATATTTACAGCTGAGTATTCCTCCTTTACCTTCAGTACTCATGCCTTGTGACTTTGTCAAACAATATTCTTTATCTATCAAACCGTTATGTATTATGTTGTTGTAACTAATGTCAGTTTATGATGTTTTTCCATATGGTTTTCAGTATTATAGGAGCTGTCAGTCTGGTTTGGAGGTCTGACCACCTGACAGTGAAGAATAGGTGGAATATTCATAACCATGTTCAGGCTGTTATCGGCTGACTGCTTTACATGCTGTAAACAAAGCTCACACGAATGCATGTAGATGTCTGCGGCCAATGATTACAAATGTGCTCATCTACATATAATAGGGAATGACAATGTCACGCTTAAAGGTCCAGTGAGTAGGATTTAGGAGGATCTAATGGCAGAATTGAAATATAACAGCTAGAATCATTGTGATTTTGTTATGCTGCGTATTTATATACAAAAAAGTCAAGTAAATAAGGATGAATCCCGGCACAAAAATAACTCCTTGTAGCCTGGGGAAAAAAAGGAACAAACCTCAGGAGGAGCAATAGAGAACAGATCCCTCTCCCAGATGTTACCTGTGCAGAACAACAAAACTTATACTGAATACAAACACCAAAAAACTCTTAAATGTAGGTAGTAAAATATAAAGGATGTGGATCCAGGAGGACGACGTGTCGGCAAATGGTGCCCGAGCCACGTGACCTTGTCTCCGCCTCGGCGACGGGCAACACAAGGTAATTAACGAATACACAGATTGTGATTAAAAAAAAAAAAAGTGAGGTGAGCGGTGATCCATGAGGGGGGCCCTGGGGGCATGTCTGATGAACCAGATGGGGCATATACTGTATGTGAGGGTAAGGCATTGACCGCCAGGAGAGAGACAGACAGAGGTTCCCCGGCTGCCAGTGGTCCAGCAGAGAGGAGCCTGGGTGAAAACAGAGGAGGAGAGGGAGAAAGCTAGGGAGAGAGAGAGAGAGACAGCTTGCAGCTTGAGGCGAAAAGAAAGGAAAACAGAAGTTAGAGAAATGCAGTGTTTATCATAAGTTAACCGATTGTTGTATTCTCGTCGGCAAGACAAACACGGACCATAAATACTGAGGTTTAGAGATTCATTGAGACTGAGCCCGACCCACCAGAGGAGGTAGTAGTAACAGCTCCTAGAGGCTCCGGGCTGAGCTAATCGAAGAATAAGGACTAATCAAAAGTTAAGGTGGAAAAACGTGTTCAAAGTTTGGATTTAAAGGGCTCAGTCAAGTGTGGTTGCTTTAAATAAGGTCTGAAATGCAAAACTAAACTATTGAAGTTGGTCGATGTTTCCATTTAATATATCATGAAAAAAACATATAACTGCAGGGGTGTGAAATGAGTAACTTCCAGTAGATATTTATCTTTGCAGCCCACTTACCAGGATAAAATGTTAGCAGTTAATATTTCTGAAAACCACAGATTCATTGACATACATACGTGTGCATAATATAATATTGACATTACTACAACGTGTTATATCACATTCCCATTACATGTTTATGACCTGACTTTCATTTCGCTAGGTGGAGGGGATGGTGGTGGAGCATGGGATACATGCAAAATTTGTAAGCGCCACACCACTGGATATCTTAACAGGGACTTTAGGACCATTTCCATCCATGCTTGTGGCAACAAATACTGAAAAGCTGAAAAAGTTGGGACATCTCCAACCGAAGCAGGTACTTCAAGCCAAAACATGATCCTTTGCACTTTTGAACATTCCACACTGCAAAGGAGCGAATTACTGCAAATGCCGGAGAATCCAAGCTATTAAGCACCGGCATACAACTCATCAAACCGCTTTTCATTTGCACTGATGGGTGGGAGGTGCAAGACACAGTTAACATGTAGTGATGAGCGAGAACAATAACTGGCTGTGGAGGTGTGTTTGATTCCCACTCCTCTGATGAGGAGTCATTCGCTTATTAATTAGTTGTTTACAGCTGACCTTCACAGATTTCACACAGTCTGTTGTAGCATTTTTCGCGCGCCACCGCGGTCAAAGCTTTATTGTATTCACATTGAATGAATGCTTGTGTTAACCTGTATGTTGTTGTTTGATAATCTGAAGCAACATCATCCTCCTCCTCCTCTCCTCTCCTGTGATTTTCTTCCTCGGAACAAATATCCAAGGTGCTCAAAAATCTGACAGAAGGTGGGTTTGCGAGTGAAGTGCTGCTTTTGGCTGACCTTCGAGCCTTGCACTGAAGTTATTTAACACTTATGCATCAAAATACTGTGGGTGTAGTTTGAGTTCTGCTGTCATGTTTGAAAGTTATTTTACTCTGAAAGTGACAAATGGCTCCATAATGTTCGAATGAAATATTGAATGTCCTACAATAGACTGTTATATTTCCCCTTTACCTGTTTTATTGTTTGTTTTTATTTCTAATAAAGCATGGACGTTTATTCTTGTTTATTCTTTATTCTTGTCATGGATACTGCTCAGTTGTCACACAACCTGCCGTTGTCATTCTACTAAAGTGATGGCAACTGACCGCTTTCCATGGAAGGCTTGTAACTCCAACCCATTATCAGTGTTGGGCAGTGAGAAATGTAGTTAAATTAGTAACGCCGCGACGTTACTAGTTTAACTACATTTCTCAGTAGCATGGTGGTAGCGTCGCTGTTTTCTAAATCAAATAGCTTTTCAGTAGCTTGGCCCTTTTATTGACCAAGTAGTGTGGTAGCGTCCACACAAGCTACATTTTTACAAATCAGCGCAGCGGAGCTTTCTGCTGCGGTCTGAAATAAAAAGATCAGTCAGTGACGCCACCGCCATACACGGCCGTGTATGTGGAGCCGACAGAAGCACTTCCGTATGACGGTGACATCACGGACCAATCCTTGGGCTGATGCCCTACAACGTCTCTGCTGCAGGGGAATACAGACAGGTGAGCTTGAGTGAGTTATGTTACTTGACGGAAAGATGGCAGAGGGTGAGGAGGACGGAGACGAAGAGTTTGAATGAAACAACAGAGAAAAGTTATGTGTTCAGCTGTGTAAGCTGCTCTCAATGTCCAAGACTTCGAACACAAATTTAAGAACACACATTCAGATGATTCCAGAATAAGCTAACATAACCATCGGCCACCAAGCTAACCATCGCAAGTCAGTGCCTTCGGCAAACAGCTAGCAACTTGTCATCGGCTAACCACTAGCTAGGTACTATTTTTTCACTGTTTGTTGGCAGAAAATGAGTGGGAGGTCAAGGGGTGCAAAAGACAAACTTAAATAATAAACAAATACAGTAACGTTACACAGGGCCGTAGCCAGGATTTCAAAATTAGTGAGGTCCAGAATTTGACGAGCTGGTACCTAATAGCTCCTTTATATACTGTACATAATCGTATACAGTGAAGTGATGGTAGGTTACTTTGTACTGGTCTAGTAGTAAGGACTCTAGACTACCCCTTTTCATTGAGACATTGAGGTGAGAGGAAAAGAGACCCCTTTTACCAGTTTTTGCACAAATCATACCAAAATGTCACCTACAAAAACAATTACACTGCCCAGGGTAGAATATTATACACAAAGTCATAATTTAAAGAACATACAGAGGGATCTGTTTGCCAAAAAAAAGTTTTTTATTAGGCTAATAAAGGTGTGTGTGTGTGTGTGGCAACAGCAGATCTAGTACATCTACCATACAATAATCATGCAGCCTACATACAGTCATCATCAGTCATCCTCCGTGTGCTCCTCACTTCTCCTCTGTCTTGTCAGTGATCCTCTGTGTGCTCCTCACTGCTCCTCTGTTCAGCCGGTCATCTGCTGTGTGCTCCTCACTGCTCCTCTGTCTTGTCAGTGATTCTCTGTGTGCTCCTCACTGCTCCTCTGTCCAGTCAGTAATCCTCCGTGTGCTCCT
>OMLP01039142.1:0-26995 GCA_900302685.1 Spondyliosoma cantharus | reverse complement strand
ATTTCCACTGGATACGGCTCCGCTGCGTTACGTCTGCGCCACGCCAGCGGAGCTGATAGGTTTCACTTTAGTCTATGAGTTAATTTCCACCAGGTCCGTCCCAGCTCCGGCAGTCCGGAGCCCTCCGGCAGAGATACGCAGGACTTCTGTTTCTGGCAGATGCCGGAGCACGACGCAGCAATTTAGCTGAATTTAGCACCGAGTAGACAGGAAGTCAAGCGCGGAAACAGCAATATGACATCCGGTTACTTTTCAAAATGAAACAATCCGTGTTGACACCAGCACACAAATCTCAAAAAAGAGACAAACACAAGCTCTTCTGCAAATCCTTCGGTCGGGAACACTTCCTACTGCTGTGTTTATGACACATACCTATAACTGCGGTCGCGAGTGATCATGTGATTATCGCAGGAACACCTCGGCCAGCTGTCTACCGGACTGCGGCGTAACGGACTCAAAACGCAACTGGTGCGGATTGCCGGACGGCGGTTGGCGGAGCAAAACCGGATCGCAGCCGTAACGCAGCGGACCCGTATCCAGTGGAAATTCGGGGTGAGTTTAAAAGCCTGCAGCTCCCTTCAAGTTAGTTAGAACTGAAGAAGCCTCTTGGATGAGAGGCGATACGTCTTCAAGAACCTGAAAGAAGTCCAATTGTCTACGATACAGCACTTATATTGACCATGACCTGGATGAATAAAACCTTCATCAGCAGTACCTCTGGTAATGTTTGCTTTAGGTGGTTTATAAACTGTAGTTTTACAGGTAAACACACCGACCTCTTTAGCTTCTCTATCTGTCTTCTGCTACTTCTGTCTGGATTATTCATCCTCTGGAGTCGCTCTTCAGAGGGTCTCTGAGCTTGTTAGGTCGAGTGGACAGGTGTGCTGACCTGCTGCTGCTCTGCTACCTGGCCTGTCTGCTCTACCTAACAAGCCCAGAGACACTGTAGCTGTGAAAGCCAGTTGTTGTGTGTTTACCAGGGCAACTGTTTTAAAAACGGCCACAAAAAACCCCAATAGAAAACACAAGCTATTAACACCTGACAGCCACTGAACATACAGCTAGGAAACAATAACATTATGCTGACAGATATTTTTCGTGGACTTTGTAGTTTACTGGACAAAAGGGATGGAAACCAAGTTCAGTGACCTGGTAGTCTGCTGGTAGTCTGACCAGAGACAGGGATGGAGCTCAGTGGGCCAGGATACCTTTACTGGTAAATCAGATGACAAAAGAGTCAAGAATTAGCTATCAGTGGCTGTCTGGTGATAATGGGTTGTGCTTGTGTTTTTTCGCAGTTGTTTAAAACAAACAGCCAGCGGTAGAGCTGCTGCAGCGTACTGTAAGCTGTAGTTGCCCCGCAGTAAAGACACCACGAGGACTGGATGCCACAACTGCAGTATGTTTGGGCTTGTTAGGAAGAGACAGGCCAGGTGACGCCTGTCTGCTCTTCTGGTCGAGCGCAGAGACACTCTGAAGTGCAGCTCCTGAGGATGAGTGACCCTGACAGGAGCAGCAGAGGACCGGGAAAGTCAAGTGACCGCTTTTGTCCCCAGGCACCATCTCGCTTCTTCCCCACCCCTTTCCTATGAAACGAACGTGTCCCGACTCGTCAGACTATGATAAACGAGTATCAGCGACGAAGTGAGTTAGTAGTTAGATAAAAGTGTCTATGGTAACAGCCCAGGACAAAATGTTGACAATAAATGTTTCTGCTAACCGCTGTCACGTTCACATCATACTGACATTTCTAAAAAACATTTAATTTCGTTTTCTAGCCCACTTTTCCCTTGCGGGGTTGCGGTGATGTTGTTATCTGATTACTGGAGCCTATCCCAGTGACTCGTTGGGCAAAGGCCAGGGTACACCCCTGAATGAGTCGCCAGCTCATTGCAGGACCCTTACTGATGGCAGAGGCTAGTGCCAACTGCACATCAGGAGCAGTTTTGGGGTTCAGTATCTTGCTCAAGGATACTTCGGCATGTAGCTCAGAAAAGACACTCATCATCTATTATTTCTTTATTTTCTTTCTAGGTAACAATGCCCATCGTTGACTGGCAAAGACATAATATAATTGCCTGCGTGACTGGCCATAGTATTTCAGATCCTAATACCTAAGAATACACATGTTTTTTCTTAGTCTATGCTGTTAATTTAGTAGAGTCAAATGGTGAACATAGCCAACTACGTACAGCAAAGGTGACTCACTGAATTTATCTTATGTTCACCTGAACTTTGTGAAAAGTTTGTTTTGTTCATACTCACATGTGCACGTGTAAAATGATGAAGTCTCACATACAGAGGTTGTGCCTTTCTTGTTTATTTGTCCTAAACAGCCAACAACGCATATCACTGCTAACTTAACTGCTATATTAGTAAATCATAATTTTAAGGGTAATGTAATGTAATATAATAATATATATAATGTCTACTCGTGTTCTTATCTGTCGCCTCCCTCCAACGCTCCCAGATCCCCAATTCTTCTCACTATCTTCCTTTTCTCCCAGTGTACTTTATGCATGATTAATTGATATAGATGAATATAAAAATATGAAGCCCCGTCCCCCCTGGGATCTACACCCATGGAGGTATTGAAAAGAAAAGGTAAGTGGAACATAAGGTGCAAGAGGATAAGGTGCAGTATTTACGGTAATATTTCCGTTAATTTCCGGGAGGGGCGGGCTTCGCCCAGGGCGTCATGCAAGCTAGGACCGCCACTAATTAACTTAGCTATCAAAATGTATTCATTAACGTTACTACAGCACAACAACAAATCCCAACAAGACCTAACTGTTACTTTTCTTGCTCATGGGTAGCAAAAGCTCTTCAGGTGCAGACTTTCATAACAGCAGAGAATTAAATATGTTCCGTTCTCTTGTGCCAGGGACTTCAAACGCCAAACTCCATTTAAATTCCTACTATGTTTATCTATGGGCAAAGCTATGGACAGCCAACAGCAGGCTAACGGACGTGGGTAGAGACCAAGGCAGCGCCTAATTCGACATAATGTCAGCCCGGTTCATCCTTTGAGTAATGTCCCCATCACGGTGCGTCCGAGCCATGTGGACCGAGGCAATGTGCCATGAACCCTGGCAGAATTACTGTCAGCTAAACGTCTGCTTAGTGGCTCAAGTGCTAGCCGAAATTGTCAGACAACACCCTGCATTTTCGGAATTGTCAAAAGTCACACTCTATGTGGTGTACACTTTTTGGTGTACAGCCTATTGAGGACACTTTTCAAACTAAGGAGTTTTTGAATGAGAAATCGTTTAAAAACTCCACACGAGTGGACGTCATTATTCCTCACCATCACGATAATGCAAATACAATGTGAATAGATAGATGAACAAAGTCGACATTTAGTCCTAGCAGAGCCACTTACCTTCTTCTTCAAATTATTTCCGTGTAAATGAGAAGTGGAATGGTAATAGAATCAGGCTGCACATGGTTTCAGACCGTGGCACTGATGCTGATTCGTAACCGGAAGTACTGCCTGCTTCTTCACAATAAGAGCGTTGTAATCTACATAATACCCCTCTGGGCTACCGTGAAAACTACATTTAACAAATATTGACCCTAAACATACAGTAGCACTACTGTATATGGTGTTTCGACATAAACAGACAGTAGCACAACAGTATGTTTAGGGTCAGTATTTGTTAACACTAGGGTCAGTATTTGTTAATATATAATACTTGTAGAAATGATAATGATATGACCAAAAAATTATAATGTAGAAATTACCACTTGATAAAGAAAATTCGAAAGGCTTGATTTTTTTTCCCGTTCAAATTTGATGGAAAAAAACATTTTATTTTGAAGCTTATATACATAAGCTGTTATTTGAATTTAGTCAACTTGACGCTTCAAATCCTCCTGCAAAATCATGAATTGTTGCATCAGTTTAGCTACACTGGTCTTTCGACATAATACACGAGGTTACATTAGGGCTGTACGCAGGTTTTTAGAAATATCGAGGTCCATAATTGAACTTTGCTACGTCGTAGAGGGTAGTAGAAATTTTGGTCCCACTCCATGCTGTGGCATTTCCCCCGGAAGAAAAATGATCCCTTAAATGATGAAATCTGGTGAATTGTGTAGAACTAATTGATTGTGATACATATATTTAATACATTATAGCATATTACAATACAGCCTATGAGGCCTAAAGAAATCCTACACAGGTTATTATATTCAACTCAGTTATAGAATAGCGAAGTAGTCTTTATATGCAAGACTGAACCATACAGTGGCGAAAAATAAGGGCCATCATGATAATTTGGCAATAATAATTTTCCTCTTTCTCTCACCTCATTACCATACCATGGGCAACCTGAAGGCCTCACTCAATGAGAAAGCCGAGCCTGTACATGTTTTATTCATTATCTTTGTGACTGAAATGAGCCTAATGATGAAGCCTAATCCGTGAGCGCAGTTTTAATTTACATTCTTGAATCACACCATGCATTCTGTGTTCTGTGGAAAGGCATAAAAACAGAGATGTTTGTCTTGTCATTATAGGCTCACTGCAAAAAAATGTAACTGCAGCGATGATCTCAGGCGGATCTTTCAGCTCTCTGCTCAACCACTAATCCAAACTTATGAACCCTTCACCCCAAACACACACACACACACACACACACACAAGGAGGCTAACTGCCCTGACTGTGTTCACGTCCACACATTTAACTGAGGTTGGAGCTCTGGCTGAATGCCTCCTCACAGTCTCATTTTATTATTGCCCTTCAATTAAATAGCTCAATCATGTAATATACAATACTGATCGATTAGCAAATGCCTTTGCGTCGTTTTATTTTGTTTAACGGAAACAATTTTGCTCGTTTGACTCTGAATGCAGAGCTTTATAACCAATACAAATGTAGCTACATGGATTCAAATCTAAAGATATCTTGATATCTTGTATAATAAGTTGTATAATTGTGGTTAGCTATCTTATCTTTTGGTCTCTGAGGGCTGGTGTGGTTCCTGTACTTGCCATGGTTACATGACCAGCACACACAAGAAAGCCTTAAAAGCTCAACATTTTAGTGGCAACGGACAATTACCGTTGAAATCTTTAGACTGTCCTTCATGTTACGTTGCATTCGGAGATCGATACTTATCCACTGGTAGGACGGCGGCGAGCGCAACAAGCAGCTGCTAACGTCAGTTGTTCAAAAACTTTCTTTTTAGTAAACCCTGTGTACACAAACAATGTTTTCAATACTCGTGTGCATGTGTAGAGACCCTGGTGATACTACGAGCAAAGTTTCATGTTGTGTTGAGCCTTCTTAGTGTTTTAAAAATAGCGATTTTGATGCTATTGTAAAAGTGCCCGTAGCACTCCCATTGAAAATGATTTTGACCCGAACACAAAAATACGGTCAATCTTAAAAGTGGCGCTTTCATCGTAATTATGCTTTTAAACGAACGTTTGACTCAGGTACATTCACAAAAAAAAGCCTAGGTTGCATTTTGGCGAGAGTTTCACTTTAATCACAACTTCTCTAACCTTAGGTTTGAGACCTAAAGTAACAGAGCGAAGATGTCAGAAAGTAGGGCCTATGTGCTCAAAAGGACTGATATAGATTTTGTCTCCCAGTCCTACATGTATGAATTGCTTTCGAGAAGATTTCAAAATAGAGACGTATATATTGTACATTGCGATTTGGCTTTAATTAATAATGATTAAATTATGATGAATCATTCATTTTGTCAACTAGCACCCCTCATATCATTGGAACATAACATTTATTGCTTGCATTCCAATACATAAAAGTTGCAGGATAAGAATTGAATTATTTTATTGTTCCCACTGAGTTGAGGTTTGATGTCATTTATCTTCTCAGCTCACTTCATCTTTGTCATTGTTTGTCATGTTGATGTTTTTATTTTTTAATTTACTCATCCCTTGTGAAAAGAAAATTTATATCAACTCGTTGGGATTTCACTGTCCTGCCTAATTTGTGTTTATTTTGGTCATTTATATACATAGACAGGATCAAACTGAACACAATCATTCGTCTGATAGCTTTTCAAAGATACAACACATGCAAAGATTCTTCAATGAGGGCTGCATGTTCAAGATCAGAGCATTTTTTCTAGCTTTGCTACAGTTATACACAGCACTGCATGTCATGAAATTGAATTTACATTTTCAATAATAAGTATATCATAAAACACAAGTTCAGCAGGCAAAAATGTGTTTTTCTTCTTGTTGTAAATGAGTGTCAGAAGTCAAGTCAGGAGGGGCTTACTTGGTAGTTTGAGGGAAAAGAAGTTTTTACAAAAAACTATTATGGCGATATTTAAGTTTCTGACGAAAAAAAGTATTATATTCAAAATAAATGCAAAATAGAAGTATCTTGACTAGTTGTCTCAGATTTATGGACCCCACTGTATCCGCCACTTTTACATTTAAGCAGGAATCCGGCCTACACACCAAAGTGTGTTTTTCCTTCAGTGTTTCCTGGAACACTGTCCATCGGCGTCAGGGAAAACAGACATTGCCACCAGCATGACTTCTGTCACTCTGACTGTTAAAGGTAAGGCAAAGTCACCTCACCAGCAGCTATGCTCCTTGGTTTTCAGAAATCAGCAGTATATTTGTCTTGTACATGAAAGACACCATGCTATTAAAATATCTCATCTCATTGCAGATTCAATTTAATGTAGCATTTCAATAAAATGACAAAACAGGACTTAAGCACAAGTAACCTGCTCCATTTTTGGTCAAAGCAGGTATTTATTGAAGTTTCACTGATCCACAAATACCTGACAAACTGAAGTCTGTTGAAGTCAACCAGTCGAACATATTTCCTACTCGATCATATTCTTCATGATGAAACGGATGTAGAAGGTTGCAGAATCAACTGAACTTGTATAGTTTGCCAACGTTGTTTTCATAATTAAACATAACAGAAAATACCTCATCTTTCAAGGACAATCTGTCCATCTGATATTTCATTCATCAGCACCCGAAGGGTCCCAGTAAAGTCTGTTACATACTCGCCACAAGATGCACAATGGGTGACTTACAAAGATGAATGTGTACTTATACCACCATTCACTGCTTAATATAAGAATAACACTGACACAGGATACATGACTAACATTATTTTTGAAGATCTTTGTTTGTAGCCAATAAGAAATCAGACTAAAATAATACAACCTTTGGTTGCCATTGATACATACACCCCAAAAAGAGAATCAAATAGTTTCACCTGTGTAGATAAGTCTTGTTATTGTACATCAGACAGAGTAAAGGCTGTTTTATAAATAATCTAGCATATATCCTTTAACAAATGTGTCTGTATCAGCGTAGAATAAGTACTTAACTGTAGTACAGAAAGCCTAAGGCGTGTATAAGTTCATTTACAGTGTGTGATGCATACATAGTTTGACCAGCAGATGGCACTGATTTTATACTACATTATTAGTATTGACCATAAAATGTTCTGATTTGAACAGTTGGTCACAAGCGCGCAATATAAAGATGGGATCCTAGTCAAAAATGTTTGTTTTTCATTTACATAAAAACAAACAATAATATGTAGTTATCAGTATTTTTGACTGTCAAATATCAATATGGGTTTAGTGTGGAATATGTAACAGACCTTACCTCTACTTATCCAACTCCAACACTCAACCAATTACATAAACATTGAACACATATTACAATAGAATAAAAGCTGGGAGTATCAAAAATCTGCGCATGGCAATGAAGCAAACGTGAAAGTCCAGCCACAAGTTATAAAAGCCAATATATAAAGTAAAACTCGGCAAAAGTATCCATCAGTATAGTTCTGTGCCGTCATGTAGGATAAAATGTAATAAAACTGTGGTGCTTCAAATTAATATTCATCTGTAATTTCAACATTTGTGTGTTGATTTCACCATTGAAACCAAATAATTTAAAGCCATGCAGTAGATGAAATAGTAAATATTTGCATTAATATAACAGTGTGGCAACACAGCAATAACCCAGAACATTAAAGTCTCAAACCAGTCTGGAAATGAATAAAATATAGTGCCAAACCCCAACTCCTACATAAAATACTGTTGTGAAATGTTCCAAATGTATGGCTTTATTTACTCTCCTATTAGCTGTGTTTTGCTCACCTGGCAACAATAAAACATCCACAAGTGGAAATGTTTAACAATTCTGACTCTGTATTGCACGTAGTAATTGGATGCATCACTGATACCGAAAGTCCAAAAGATGGAAGGTCATGTTGTGACGTAGCGCAGTATTAGAGTGGCCTGTAACAGGCGTCTGGTTGCCACATACGCAGATCCACCAGAATCTGGTTCAGTTTCTTCATCCACAAATTCCTCTCATCCTTAGTGTCCGCACTCAGCCAGTTCCTGCGCACAAAAACACTCAGTGTTCAGCAATGTTGGGCCACTGTTACTCATAGACATTTTTCATACAGACATGTAAGGATGTTCCTGTGTGTCTCATAGATAAATAGCTAGATATATAAAAAATCATAGAGACTTACTTGGTGACACACATGGTATTCTGGCACTGACTGACTAGTGTCTCTTTGTCATCCTCTCTTTGTGGTCTCACTGTGATGAGCTCAAATGTGTGGGGTCTGGCACAAAACTCTCTGTTGGCTGGTTCCACCTTGTTGCTGGTGCAGTTGGCTAGGTTGATGCGACCAATGGGATTCTGACAGAAGAGGAAAAAACAACAAAAACTCAAACTGTCAGGATTATTCTGTGCGGTATTATTACATTATTTCAAACTAGGTTTCTTGTTTTTTTTTTTTTTTAAATCCTACACACTACAGAGATATATGGCACCCACCCTTGGACTGCATGCACATTCTGGTACAGACACAATGACAAGACGCATATTGTCTATCATGATATAGCCTAAAAATATTTTGATGTTATTTTAATACCGCCCAGCCCTAACATTCATTGGCCAACAAATAACATCCAGGTCAGAAATGCAAAAAAATATGTTTCAGATCATTTAGGAACAAAGTCTCCATTAAATAATTTCTCCACCAGAGAGCACTTACAGGTCTATGTTTACAGTGCAACAATGTTTTGGGGGATTTTCCCAGTGGATATTTATAATTCAGGGAGTGAAGGCTGCTGTTTCAGACCTCATGTTATCACTTCAGGCTTTTTACAAAGCTAGTTTTGTTTTAATCGTGGTCATACTGGACATTCCCCTCCCCATATCAACTGGAAGAGAAGACAGAGACTGGAACAAACTGTTTTTTGACTCTCTATGATCCCATTACAGTTGTGTTGGACTATTAGCCCATGGCATATGGAAAAAAGGAAAAGGAAAAAAGGTGATGTCTTTCAGTTCTATGAAAACAAACAACAACAACTACAGTATGTCTATCCTCCAGTGTGGTCTATAAAAACAGAAGACTAAAATACAGAAGCTCTATAATGACAATTAGTTACCTTGCGCTTCTCATCATCTGGGTACGTCCAGTAGGAGATGCAGTATCCTGATAAGACACACCACCTCCTGTGCCAGGCTCCAAATCCACTAACATCTTCAAACATTGTCTGCAGGGTAATAGAAGTAGAAAATATCTGTGTCAGCAAACCAGAGCCCACCTCAGCATTACTTGCCACTTTACTTGTGTGGTGATGATTTGATCTGCTAGCACTCACCAGGAAGCCCTTCCCCTCCACCTTTGAGCCAACTTCACACTGCATCTTCAGGTAGATATGGCCCTCCAGTGGGCACAAGAATGGCACCTTAAATCCAAAGTAAAGACATTTCACTAAAGGTTAGGGCGTCATGTTCCCAATGTATAAATGTGTAAGTTACCAGATAGGGTTAAACGAATACGATTAAAATGCAAGTTTCTGTTGAGGTGGTTAACATTCGTGGCTTAAAAGCAGCTGACAACCAGACAGATAGAAACAACTGACTGATTCCCTAATGACAACAGCTTTGTGATCAGATGAAGCTGGTGATGGTGTAATAATGCAGTTAAGAATCTCAGAGTGTGTTCACCCTCCTTCCCGCACAAACAGAACACAAGACACATACAATGGGACAAGTAGTGACCTTGGTATGAAACATGCCACTGAGCAGTTCTCCTTCATACTTGATCTAAAAGACAAATAGCAAGGCAGATGAATGAAGGCACATGCAGAACATACTAACCCATGCGAACAAACAGGGATACTGTGAGTCTCTGTAGAGCCTGTACACAAACAGCTATCTGTTGGTGCCATACATGCAGCATAGAAATAAAGGCCAGCCACGTATAAAATGCAGAAAACGGAAGTGTTCTTAAAGTGTGGACATGGAAAAAAGACATGAGAATGTGAAACTGACATAAGTGGCTCCCATACCTTCTCCAGAGGAAATTTGTTTTTCCCAATACAGGACAGGGTGAGCTTGTGTGATGCAACCAGAACAAAGTTACTGGTGCGAACAGCATTGGGTCCCCCTGGACTGGCCAAAACTACAAACAAAGAGAAAGAGATCTATCAATACTTCAGTGTACTTCTGTGGCTTAAAGGGACACTCAATCAATTTAGCACATCCAGATTGGTCTACTTGTTCTAGAGAGTGCTACAGTTCAGTGAAAACTGCCATATAATGTCTGGACCCATACTATGGAAAAAAAAATAATCTGTCTCTTTCAAGTCTCCCAGCCTTATTGAAATTCAATACTCAAACACTGACCCATTTAAAAGGGGCTCTTTAAAACATCTTAATTGCTGCAAATTGTTACAACCACTTTTTTATTGGCCATATGTGGGTGGATTGTAACATCTTGTGAAAAATTAGACCTTCCCAGTCCCTCTCATTTGCCTATGCAAGTTTCTGGATGATTTGTTTAAGTTATTTAATGCTGCTGGACTGTGGATTTCTTTGTGAAGCACTTGGGCTGGATTATCCATGACAGTCTAACGGATGCGACTTTACGTACATTCGAGTACTTTGTCTCAGTCTCTGCTCCACTGAGAGAGCAACAGTAGCTAATGGTTGGTTAAGAAAAAGAGTTCACTAACTCAAACTAACAAACAGCTTTCAGCACAGCACAGAAGTTCCACAGAGCCCCTTTAAAATGTTTTGAAATAGACAGATCCTTTTGGCTACAATCACACATCAGTTGCACATACTGCAGAGTGTGGTCAGCTGCACAAAGCAAACAGGGTGTCTAATCTGCCTTGGTTGTTGTTCAAGTATTGTAAACCATTATTAAATTATCATTATTAGTAAAGGCCATACGTGGCAGTGTTTGGCATGTGCTTTAGTTTAAAAATGAAGTCAGCTAACAAACTAAAAATCGGCTTCAAGCACAACACAGAAGTTCATCAGAACTCCTATGACAGATAGAAATAAAAAAAACAAAACAAACAACAACCAACAAAAAACATCCCGTGGTGTACATTTACTGAGCTTTTTGTGAGATGTATAATGTTTCCATGAACTTTGAATAACAGTACAAATTGTTTCTTTAAAATTGGTTTTAAATATTAACATACCTGGTGTCTGGACACTTTTCTGCAAAACAAAAGATTAAACGAATAAATTCATAATCACAACAGATGAGAAATTGCATTCTGATATAAAATTCTTGAGGGCAGCAAAAAATACATTTAAAACACTTACAGTGATTGCAAGGAACCTCTTTGGAGTGATAGCCTAGAAAGATGAAAGTAAATCAAATCATGTCTTTTGCTTCAAAAGGAATAAAGGCAGTGACAGTATAATGTTTCTGGGGGGGATTTGTATGTAGTTGGCTGGTTGACATTCTTCCCGCTACATGAAATGACCACCCAAACCTCTGTGGTGAAACAGATGTACAGTAGTGACGTTCTTTAGACTCCATGTGCCCACACAGAGTACAGACACCAACATGTGAGGAGGGAGTTGAAACAGAAGCTGTTCATACCGACATACACAAATCATGGGCCTCATAAACCTGCCTCCATATCATCTGTACGTGCGCGTAAAAACAAACACACGCACACAGGCCACATTAAAGCACGCTCCATCATTCCCTGAAAGTGTGTATTCCATTAGGTGTGGGGATTTACCTTTGACTTGTTGGGTTTCTTCTTCTTGTCACTGCAGAGCTCACGCTTCTGCACCTGAAGATGCCAACAATTCACACAGGTCACACAATTATAATGAATCATTAGGCAGTAATTCTGCTCAAGTCTAGAGCAGACGTGACAGATGTGTGTACAGGGTATAATTATTTTGCTATCTGTAAACCATGATGTAAGACACTCACCAGTCCATAGATCTCAATATCAATTTCAAAGTTACTGGACACATCAGATCTGAAAGTGAAGAGGGAAAGGGGTATTTGTTGTCCATCTTCAACAATCATGATCAGGATAAATCAGAGACCTCTTCTATGTTCAATATAAAGCAGATTGATAAAAATGCACATTTTGAATTACCAATAACCCAAGCAACCACACTAAACATAAACATCATGCTTATCAATTAACATGACTTGTATTCTTTTCTACGAGCAGGAGCAGGAGTGCGTGCTTTACATGGTGAATGTGGTAGGGAATGCAAGGGTGTCCCCGCTGAGGCCGCGGTGGGTGCTGGCTAAAGGTGTGGCCACAGTGTTCTCTGCTCCAGCACGAATCATGACGAAGAATGAATATTTGGTTGCTTCTGCAATTATCGAAAGACATATTAATTAGATAGTAATTCAAAGACACATGAAGAAGACAGAAATGTACAATATTGTGCAACAGAGACAGTTGATTTTTGAAGAAAATGTAGTTTAAATTAAATAAGTGCATTTTGATTCTACCTGGCTTGTTGGCGGTGGAGCAAACAAAGTCTGCCTTGAGAGGCAAGCGTAACTCTTGCAAGGTGATGGAGCCCTTGGAGGCCGACATGCTGGTAGGTTCTGGGGCTGCAGGGCCCTTTTTCTGGCCTGTTGGGTCTCCTTTCAGACGGTCCAGCTCTGCCATCAATGCTTTTCTCCTCTCGGCTAGGAATGCCACAAGAAAATAAAGTTTAGGTTTGATACTACCACTAGGAGTCCCCCAATCCTACACACAGGGGCTTTAAAATACTGTATATGTAGAAAGGGCTGTAGTGGGGTGGCTTTGTTATTTATTCAAGGCAGATGTCTATAACCCTTATCAAAACACAGCCTAGAAGCTGCTTGTACACACTACCAAATTGATAAAAAATTATATCTGTGGTCTCAAATGTCACATGTTGACATTTTTCTTTGTATCATTTTCATCATAATGTGGCTTGTTTTAGTTCAGTATAATTCACACAATGAACCCAATGGCAACGTTTTTCAATTTAACAAAGAAACGCATAATAAGACAGCTACAGGTGTTAGAAATAAAGCTGAATAACTTCTTAAGCCCAACACAAGATTACCTATTAAAAGTCAAGTATTGTCTGGAGGAACTCACTTGCCACCAGGAGTAGCCTCTGTGCCTCAGCCTCCACCTGGGATCCTTTGCCGTGCTCTTCATCTGTGCAGCAGTTGAGTGCCTGACTGGCTTGATGAATGACTGTCTGCTGCAGATTCATCTCATTGGTCAGAATCTACAGAAACGTACAACAGAGATAGTGATAGTAAAGCTTGTTCTTCCTGTGATAAGCTTAACTAGGAGATGAAACTTGTTCCGACACATCCTGCCACTTGAGTCATGTATTTTTAATACAGGGCTGTTCTGAGAACAATATCAATATTGCTCAGTTAAATTTCAACAATCAGAGCTACAAACTGTAGTGTACGGTTGGTGAATAAACTGTGAAAGGTTGGTTTTTGTTGCAGCAGAAAGAAACCACAATGATGCAGACTATGTTACAATATTTCAGTATGGATTTGTTGTTCACTATGTAGCATTATCAAGGATAAAATATGGATGGATAGTGAGTTTACTGCATCCTTTTGGATTTTAATGTGTCAGAGGCGCATTCCTGGCAGACTTTTCAACCCTACTGTATGTAAATCAGGTGCTTAACAGGGTTCACATAGAAACTGATCTAGCATGAATCAACGTTTTTTCAAACCTTCATCTTCTGCTTGATACTGAAGAGACTGGATCCTTTGGGCTCCTCTGCTCTCTGAGAAACATCCTCTTTTCTCACAATCACCTGTTTCACGCCGGGTCTCTCTGTACCTTTCACCCGGGTGGACCTGTATGCATCAATGCTAACACACATACACATCTATAAGATACACATTTAATGCAACAGCAAGGTAGGTCACAACACTAAAATACATCCAAGTGCTACATATAGGGCATATAGGTAAGCGCTCCATTTACCTATATGGCAATCTGAGGTCCTCGTCTGAGGCTTCACTGCTGTCTGAGGAGGCTGTCCGTACTATATTAGATCTCTGGAACTTGCTAGGTTTGTCTGGAGTGTTGTTCTTTACGATAAACGAGCTGGCTGGAGTTGACGTCTGCACAAAGAAATAAAAGACATATGTTAAGCAGTTTCTTTCATTACCAAGAAGGTCTCTCTGTAACTAAGTGGTAAAAAGAGACACCATGTTGGTACCTACCATCATTCTTCTCTCTGGACTCTTCACCACCGCAGCCACAGTCTCTGCTAGCGGAGCGAGGAGGGACATGGAGGAGATATTCAAAGCATCTTCCTCCTCATTCTGATCATCACTCTGATCCTCACTCTGCTCCAGGATCCCTTCAAACAACCCGTTGATAACTGCAGAGTCGATGGACCTGTCCACATTCATCTCTATCTCCTTGACCACTTCGTCGTCTTTTGGGGTTTCATCTGTAGTTTTCTTAATATTAGGGGTGACTACCCTCAGAGGACTTGATGTTGACGCCGGAGGTGAGACCATCAACTCATGACCTGTTAATTAACATAATCTATTTTAGAAAACATTCTTCCACTTTACCGAGGTTCACCAAGTTCATCTAGCCATAACAGTTGAAGCTCACATAGGAACATGCACTGCAGTCTGAACACATCTACCCATGCTGATAACTGTCAAACACTCTGTGACATTTAAAGCAATCTTAGTGAAATTAAATTACTGACACAATTCAACCAAAAAAAACCTGGAAACTTATCCACATAATGGCAGAGATGTTTTTTTCCCCCTTTCTCATTGACGCTCAGCTTAACCTTCACATGCGGAAAAAACTGAGATTCCTAGCCAGCAATTTCATCAGGGTAAAAAAGTTTTGCTCCCCTCACACTGTGCACACAGATGTTGCAGGTAGGTTTGTAAACTGACAGAAATACATATGTGCATCAAACTGACACAAATAATAACCCCTACAGCTCTGCCAACTGATATTGCTATGCCAGCAAATTCGTTTTTCAGTTAGAAGCTCATTGGGATGGTTATATCTAACTCTCTACTTAGGGCTCAGTTTACAGGAACATTTGTGATTCAGACAGCAAAGTGATTGACAGAACAGATCTGCCAATGTTAGCACTTCATCACTCAAAAACATTCAGATAGATGTGAAAAATCTTCACTTATTTGTCGTCATCACCACATCGAAATATTATCAAATACCTGGAGGAGTGCACTTTTTGGGTGTAACTGTACTCTCAGTAGAAGGTGCTGTGGGTTCATCCTGTGGCTTCAGAGGGGCAGCTTCAGCCTCCACAGGCTTGTAAAGCTGCTCCTGAAATGCACATTATTTTTTTTAATTAAAATAATCTTGAATATGTATGACAACATTACATTTTTGTGAGATGCTAAACATGTTTGTCATGTGTCAGATGCTTGTTGGCCAACCTTGATGTCTGTGTTTTTATTAGCTTCTGCTGCTTCCTCTTTGTTTTTCCACATGTTGCTCCCTTTCTGAAAGCGATTGCGGATCTGAGCCAGCTCAGACTCTCGCTCCTGAAATGAGTTTTTTTTTTTTTAATCTAATAAAACAAAATTATTGCAACAATAGGATACACTATAGTAACTGTAACCTACCAGCTTCTGTCTTTGGGTGAGATCAGCAGTGGCTGTGTTTGCAGCCAGGGCAGCTCTGAGCCTTTCCTGTACCAGTCTGGTGTTTGGTGTGACTGATGGAGTTACAGTCGGAATCTTGGCATGGGCAGTGCTCCCTGCTGGGGAGCTCTGGTTGGTACGCTCCTGGCACTTCTCACCAAAGCGCTCCAGGAAAGATTTCACTCCTGTAAGAATGTACCATATTCTATCATACATGTGGAGGAAGCTAACCACCATATCAAACACCATATAAATCTAGCAGCAATCTTACTGATATGTGCATGCATGATTAACAATACATGAAGGTTCTAGCCTTTACAGACTTAATTACACAATGGAAAACAAGTTCAGTTTCTTAATTATCCTCTTCTGGTGGCATGTAAAGTCATAAACTACACTGTCGTCATATCACGTCTGTTTTAACAAACATCATGATAACTAACATTTTACAGTACAACCTGATGCGATTACCCAAGTGATCCACTAACTCTGCTAGATCACGTCTGAGAACTGTATCATCATTCCTTATCCAAAATTTTAAAATAATTCCTAAATTAACTAGAATATCACTCACCAGATGCGCCGCCTGTGGCCTTTTCCTGAGGGGTAGAGTCGGCAGCTATGATGGGCTTGGCGTGAAGTACGGGCTTCTGGGGGCTGGAGGGGGTGTTGAGACCCCTGGAGAGGACCTGATTTTTCAGGGGACTTTGGGGCACTAATGTCGATGAGGAGGGGGTGGCCTTCTGGGGGGTGGAGGGCAAGGCTGTTCCCTGGATGGAGCACTTCTGGGGACTGCTTGCTGGCTTAAGTGCTGTCTTGGTGGCAGGAATGTCAACCTTCTGAGGGCTCGGGACAACTACTCGGCTAGACTTCACTGGATGATTTGTAGCCTGCTATAAATAGATTGATTAGTTCCTTTATTGATATTACAAAAAAAAACACAATACAGGTTGGGCTGCCCTGTGGTCTAAGGTTCTAACTGAGCATTCAGAACAAAAAAGCCCTGTTTTAAAAAATGTTGCTTGAAAAATGACTCAAACTGTTAAACGGTTCTTAAAATAGTAGCCGGTTTCCTGTCAATCAACTCACTAATGCAGCTCTATATGTAAACAATACAAAGATATGCAGCAGGAAGAATGAGAGATTTACTTCCCAAAGACATGAACAAACAATAAAAAGAGACAAAATCATACATTTCACCATACAAATTAAAATAGTGTCATGAATAGAAATATTCATAGAAATCATACTCATGGTGCAGTTAAGTTCTGGAGCACTATCGGTGGATTTCAGTATTTTCTGAACAGACATGCAGTCACAGAAAGTATTCCACTCAACAGATAAAATAATGAAGAGGCCAAATTCACAGTAGCTGATAGCTCATACGATATCATTCAGACAAAAGTAACTGATTACTCTGGTGAATAAGACAATAAGCCTACCTGATTAGAGCTGGGTGTGGCCTTGCTGCTTGAAGTTGAACTGGCAGCACCTGGTTTAGTGCTGGCAGCCACTGTAGCATCTCTGACAGCTCCCTTGGTCACAGCTGTACCAAGCTTCTCTTTTGGATTCTCGTTGAGTATGTTGGCATGGCTTAGGTCGTCTTCCCAGGATCCAATGGTGGCAGCGAGGTTGGCCAGCCTGCCTCTCCTTCCCAGTGGAGTTCCTGAGGACACAGTGGGGACGGTGGTTGGAGGGACCTCATCTTGTCTCTTCAACTGGGAAAGGGGAGTGTAGTCTGGACCTGCATCAGAGGTGGCTGAAAAGGGCAGAGAAAAACTATATGACTATCAGACATTTGAGTGACTGGACATAAAAACCCCTGACAGTTGGCCACTGCTAGCTTTGAGTGAGCAGCGGCCAGTGAAAACAGGAACCCTTTTCTGCTGCAACAAAGAGCTGGAAAAACTGACACCTGACTGCTAGTAGTGTCATTACATCAAAGGCTGGGCTACAGACAGGCATGGCAACTCAGTCTGAATTTATTTTGATAAATACACTTATAAATGCATGATTTACCCAACGGTTGTGGACCAGTGCACTTACATAAATGCACTTCTATACTGACTGGAAGATATGTGCTGCATGCTTTAAGAAGAAGTCAACATTAAAATTCTTCAATAAGATCTGATTTAGTTGCCGTCTGCTGCAACTTCCTGTTTTAAAAGGTCCTGTCAGTCCGTTATCTTATTTTTTTTTGCATTAAGTTTTTCCTTTGTTTGGAACTTCATCCCGGATTGTGCCTCACAATACTGACTGCTACACTAAAATGATTTTATCTAATCAGCTAAATAAATAAAAATATAACAAAACAAACAAATGTTTCTCACCACTTCCATCCCAGCACTTTCTCTGTTCTGCTAACCTCTGCAGACGAGACCTCATGCCAACAGCAGATGGAGCTGCATCTTCCACCAGGTCCTCCGTGTCCCTCTGCAGGGCTGAAATGGCAGACGGCACCTCTGTTTCTCTGCTGCTTAGAGGTTCTGGAGCAGAGGTGACGGCCATCTTCTTTGACTCTGGCTGTGCAGTTTTCGGCTCCTGTGGTAGAGACTGGACAGCAGGTCGGGTCGCAGTCTTTTCCAAGGAGGAGGAACTTCGGATGCTGGCGGGGCCCGCAGGTGGTTTCTTGTCTGTAGGAGGATCTGTGAGTGTGGGGGCAATGGGTGCCGTCATCATGGGTTCCTGGTTCTCCTCACCGGCTGCAGGTTGAAGATTTTCCCCTGAGCGACTGCGCTTGGAAGGAGAAGGCTTGGAGGACAGCTGTGGAACTGGGAGGAAGTGATGGGCAAATATAAGTAAAGAGCAGAGGTGCACTCAGTAGCCAAAATGAAAAGGTCTCAGCACACTGAAGTCCAACATATGTGCTCTTACCTTTATCAAAGACTGGCTCACTGGTCATACTATTGGTGTCAGCCAATGGCCTTTTGACCATCCCTCTGCTAGCTGCATTTGGTCTCTCTGCCATTTTCTTCTGCAGGTTTTCCCTGCGAGCCCGTGTCCGCTCCAACAATTTCTGGTAATAAAAAAAAACAAACAGTTGAATTGTTATTCCATGCTTGCTGTATACAAAAATAATAAAATCCTACCCTGTATAATGATTTATTGTATCAGTTACAATACCACACCCCCACCACAAACTGAAGCCTCAAACATGACCAAAGAATTGGCATTCTGACGTGTTACCTTATTAGCTGCACAAAGGTATTATTTATAGTTCTGGATTAGACTGTATTTCTGAACAGGTGTTAATTTATTGATGACATTCCACTGTATGAGGCAGAAACATTTTTTTCCAAGACAAGCTAATGGGTGCTCTGACAGCAAGTCATTATTTTTGGGGGCCATATCATCCACAACAGAAAGGAGGCTTCCAGTGGAGATAGTTTTGCAAGTTGTGTTAGTGGGAGAATCTTGCTTACTCCTACAGCCGCTACATGCATGGGTGCTGTAGCTACTGTGCACTGCAACCTTTATAAACAACTATATATCACATTGATTCACAGAGCTGGAGTCAGAAGGCAATTCATCTAGTTTAGCATAAACACTGGAAGCAGGAGGAAGCAGCTAGCCCGGCTCTGTCCAAAGTTCATGACAATTTAGAAACAACTAAATACTGTAGTTTACTAAAGTGGTCAATAGTACAAATCAGCTATGGCTTCATAATCATCTCACAAACTTCACACTGTTGGAAGTAAAATTAAGTCAGTCAGATCACTCAGATTTTTAACTAAATTCAACCAGGGTCAAAAGGTTATTTGTCTCGGGCCATTAGACACCACATACGTTTTCTGAAATAAGGTCTCATGTGGAACATCAGAAGGGGCCTGGCTTCAGTTCTCTATGAAAAGACCGTTGTGAGCCAAATAAATGTTTCCGTCAACTAAACTCTATTTTTGGCCTGAACAACTTCTCTTCTCAAATTGGCTGAGGGAGAGGTGTGAAAAAAGAGAGAGTGAAATGGTTTTGTGCAAAGTTTTGTGATTGCCGTCAATTGCCAAGACTTTTTTTTATACAACTTCTGACTGATTGCATGATTTGATCTGCAGCAAAGAGTAAAACATCCATCAATACATTTTATCTACAATGTGACACAGAATCTGATCAAAACTCTTTATAATTTCACGCTTGTTGCCGGGAAACTTGCAATTAGTCCGACTCCTCAAACAAAACACGCCAAATCTCCATCATCAAGGATTACCGATGCAAATACAGTATAAAGAACAAGGACACAGCACATGGTCTCTGTATGGGCTATTTTAACCACCAACACACTAGGCCGAGACAGTCCTTCTCCACCAGAGATAAAGAAGCCCTCTGTTTGCTTGCCCTCTTTCCTTCCTCTTCTCTTCAGATGACACTCCCCTGCTTTGGCCGCACACAATCTGATTTACAGTGTTGTACGTTAACTGTGCAAGCCCCAACACATTCCTGCAGCTGCACTTCAACGCCTGCATCATTTCTCCAGGCAGTGTGGAAAAACCTGAGGTCATATTTAACAGCATTCTTCAGGAATGAGCCACTCCTGCTTGTGGTTCCCGGATTTGAAAATTCAAACTCCACTGGCTCGGATGCCGGAGTGACAGTAACCGTTTTTGGGGTATGAATCAGTTCTAGATTTCAGTTTGCATCAACAGCAATCAAGAAGATCGGGCCAAGTGTTGGACAGTTTCCAGTGCTGACACATACCATTGCCTTAAGTGGAGACAAAGCAGTCTCATTTGAATAACGTCACGTTATACAAACTATGGTGCGCTTTGGTATAGTTCAAATTGATGAAGTGCGAGCACATGGATGTTATAATACTGTATAGGGAATTAGCAGGCAGGCAAAATTACTAAGCAACCGTTCCAAACCGAAAATCACACATATAAACAGTCACAGGTTTTAGGTACGGGTCGGTTGTTAACGTTATATCTAATTATTACAGATCTGTGCTTTAGACAAAGAGACACGTGACGTGTTTTCATTGGCTCTGTTTCGATGTATATGTATATACATTATAGCGTCCTCCATTGCCACATATAGCTTAAATTGAAATGCTATCAAAGTAAACAAGTTTGTATAATAACATCTAACAGGTGTCTTGTTACATCGTGAAAACACTAAATATTACGCCAAGCATTCGCAGATAACCTTAACGCCGCAATTTCGAATCAACCATACTTAAGCTAACTTGCTCACGTTAGCTCATCGACTCACCTCGGTAAACGGATCCATTTTTGTCAGTATCCTCACTCGATAGTCGATACACAGTACTTAAACAACCGCGTCTAAGTCTTGTACACCAGTATGTGTACACAAACAGGGCGTTATGAGGCGAGCTGAGCGGCTCACAACTTCTCTTCTCGCTTCCT
Organism: Spondyliosoma cantharus; assembly: GCA_900302685.1. Taxonomy (NCBI): domain Eukaryota; kingdom Metazoa; phylum Chordata; class Actinopteri; order Spariformes; family Sparidae; genus Spondyliosoma; species Spondyliosoma cantharus. Next base: position 5,703 of record OMLP01039142.1, on the reverse strand, counting down.
CGTTTCTCTACGGCACAAAACAACGACTGTTCAAATTTGAATTTCAGCGCTGCTTCTACAGCGCAGACTCCAACAGTTGTAGGTAGCGCTCGAGAGCCAATCAGAATCAACGAGCCGTGCTGACGTTGTGCTGAGATCACAGCCTGGGCGGAGCAGAGCTGTCACAAGCCAGCAGCATGAGCAAAAACAAGTTTCCCTGAAAAAGAGAATTTATGTTAAAAATATATTCTATTGATGTTTCTACCTCTAAGAGAATTAGATGTAGCTATATGAAATTCTCTATTGCACCTAAAGCTGAAGAAGTGCACTTTAAAACAATAAATGAGATCTAGCCATGCAGAGAACGTATGCACCTTAAATTTAATACTGATTTAAATGAATGTACATGCTGTAAAAATGGAACTGAAACTCAGGAACACCTTTTCTTTTCTTGGAACGTTTCTGATTTGTTTTGGGGGAAAAATCACAGATGGATCTCAGAACGCAGTCTGTCTCTGTCAGCTTTAACCTATAATAATTTTAGATTTAGTATTATTTTGGAGGACTCAAAATTAGAATTTCAGTTAAACAATCTTATAATGCTTGCAAAATGTATTATACACAGGTGTAAATTCATGAATCTTAACACACATATGCTGTTTTTGTTTTTTTTTGAAAGAGCTTTCTACATTTTTTGACTCCTTGAAAGATATCAAATCTAAAAAGGCACCTTGTCTGTATGAGCATTTGTCAGTTTGATCAGACCCCAGAAAATTATGATTGATTGACCGCCCCCCCTTCTTATGGCATTCATCTGTGTATTCAGATGCAATACACAAGTGGTTAAAACATACGCTGACCTAATATTACCGTCCTTTGGCTGCTGTGACACAGAAATAAAAGACCAATCCATCAGAATCAAAACCAGAATTCCTTTATTTGTCCGTCTGTATGTATGTATGTATGTATGTATGTATGTATGTATGTTATTAAGTAACAGTACTGAATTGTATACAGTTGCTGTGTACTACTGTTATCTACTGTAGGCTACTGTATTGTATATGAATCAAAATATGAACTGCATCACCATGACATAGTAGCCTACATGGATTATGTGACAACCGTGTATACAGTTTATTCTATATATGTAATGGAATCCTCTTCTGTAAACTGCTTTAACAAAACACTTTTGCTCATGCAATAAGCTATTTACATTGAATGGTATGAATGAATGAATTGGACGCGCAGTCCTTGTCATTACCATTTGGTCACTTCAGGGGGCACTAAACTTGTGGGGCAGGCTCTAGACCCATTTTTTTTTTCAGTGGTCTGTGAGGTATTCTTGTTTTTTTACGGAAGAGGATTAGGGCCACATGTGAATTTTTTTTTGAGTTCTGAGAAAAAAGTCAGAATTCTGAGATTAAAGTCAGTATTCTGAGATTAAAGTCAGAATTCTGAGATTAAAGTCAGAATTCTGAGAAAAAAATCAAAAGTCTGCACATGTGAATAATTTTTTGAGTTCTGACTTTTTTTCTCAGAATTCTGGCTTTAATCACAAAATTCTGACTTTTTTCTCAGAATTCTGACTTTACAGTCAGAACAAAAAAAAAAATTCATATGTGGCCCTAATCCTCTTCCGTATCAGTGGTGGAAGAAGTATTCAAATCATAAAAGAAACAAACAAAAAAAGCAAGTAAAGGTAAAGGTACCCTACTAATACCACACTGCTTTGAGGCGCAACCACCACGTAGAAAACTACAATCATGGCATCTATTGGAGGCAAATGTCTGAGGGTTAGGGTTAGGGTTAACCCCTCCCCATTTTCCTAAACGTGACTCAATCTAATCTCAGTTGGACTTCATTTCCCATGAGCGTCGCTGTGTGTTGCGTAGTTGCCAACGAAACCATGGAAACAGATCAGTGAATGCGGAGCCTCCACCACAGACAACTCGCTCTGCTCTCCCGGATCCGTGTTGTCAGTTCGGCCGTGTCTCGGTGTAGGCGGTGCGGTGAATGTCATCTCAGCTGTTAGCCAGCGAAATGTTTTAAATATATATTTGCTTGTCATATTACGTAGTCATTTGCGGGTGTAACGTTATCGCTTTCTTGTTCGTATTTTGGAAAACACTGGCCGGTTTATATAGCTAGCTAAGAACGTTTGTCACGTTCTTTCAACAGCAGCACTGTGGTAATCTAGATTTACACAGATCTTAACATAGGATGCTGGAATCGATAAAAGTGACAGGTAATGTTATGTTTCTCTTGTGTTGTCTTGTTTTAATGTGACTGTGGGCGAGCTCCTCTGCTTAACGTATCAATAACATATCAGGAACTAAGTGTAATATCCTAATAATAATAATGATAATGGGAACTTTACTTACAACTAAGTTACTGATGCTGCATCAGCTGGCGTTAGTTTTCTTGAGTGGTCACGAGCTCTGTTAAAAGGTTGGCAAGTTGAAATGTTAGTTTCAGGACTGAAATGTCCAGTTAGCTAAACAAAATTAATTTAGTGTTACTAAGGGGAAATTAGCAATTAGCAAGTCAGAAATATTTAAGGAAAGCATACATTTAATAATAGTTCTATGTTTATATTGTGTTAGATGTACACTGCACTGTGTCCTACGCGTTTCTGTTGGAATGACTCACAGCAGTCTGAAAAGCAGATTCGTGCTGAGCTTACTCAGCGCTGAAACATGCTGATCATTGCTAAGCAGGCTGATAAGTGCTAATTGTGATGCTTTGAATTAACATTAGTGCTCTGATATCCTGGTTAGTGTGATGGAGGAGACAGGGATGCTCGAGCTCAGACTCACTCTGTTGTGCAGCGGAATTACATTCAGTTTCAGGATTGAACTGACATGAAACAATATCTTAAATTTTACTTAAAACTTTCACACCAGTATATAGAGGATATGAATGATTATTAATTAAATGGATTATTTTTAGCCTAAATTTTGATGATGGTATTTGAATACCCAGCCGAGTTGTTAGATAATGGTATTTGATTTGGTGGCTGAGCAGGTCAGTGAGCAGCCAGAGGGAGCAGGCTGAGGTCATTATTTTGTGGTTTCCGTCTCGCTGCTCCTGTCCGAACAGAGAGCCTACTCTTACTGTGATGACGTTCCAGGTCTCCTTACTGGAAATCACACTGGCCTGCCCTTTGACTCTTTGCTGATACTGTCAGTCTCTGGAGACAAGATGAGAGTAATTTCCTCTGTGATAGCAGGATACTGACTCACGAAACTGAAAAGTGCATGGCCATCGGCTGCTGACGTAACAGTCCAAAATAAGATTTATTTAAGTCAGGTGACTCTATGATGACTGTAGAAACCCAGATTAAAAAGTTCCATTTATGTAGTACCTTGTTTTTTTATTTTTATTTTTACTTGGCTTGAAGATAGATCTAATTTTAGCACGCCTTGATAAGAGGATTAGTCTATCGAGCTATCTATAAAAGATCCACGTGCAGAGGATTCTAAAGTAAGCAGCACTGTTCTCCCTCAGTGTTCTCCCTCACTGTTCTCTCATCTTACGTCTTTCAGAAAGACTCCACTGGCCAGAGATAGAGATGTCCAAAAAGTACATCTTAAACTCTGCTGACAAGCCACTGAGTCCAAGCCAAGTTTACCTGGAGAAGATTTCTTCAGACGTCCTCAAAGACCTTTTTAGCACCGGTTCCAGCAGCTTGAATGTCCTGCTGCAGGCTGAGGAAGAGGAGAAGAAGAGCCCGAAGCAGTCGCCGTTCAAGAGGCCAAAAACATCAGTGAAATGTGGTGCCACGTTAAGTAAAAGAAACCGTCCAGGCATGGCTCCCAAAAAGGTGCGTGCTCCAGAAGGTGGCGGGAAACCTGCACAGACAAATCGTTTCTTCTCAGGTAGCAACTCCAATCTCCCGAAACCAGCACGGAACATCACCGTAGTGGGCAGCACCATGGGCCTTACCCCTCGAATAGTACCACAGCTCAAGAAGATGTGCAGCCCCAATTCCCCTCGTACTAAACTTCCCTCATTGAACAAAGCAGCAATTGCGCGGGAAGTGGAAAATGCCAAGAAGCTCTGTATCCTTACAGCCATCAAGCCAGCTAATGTTGACAGAGAGAAGGCCAAGTTTTTCAAGTCTGACTTCAACTACAATCCACAGTTTGAATACAACAACCCTGTATCCCCACTGGTCCTGGCGAGGCATAACAATGCCTCAGATCGTTTTCTGACACAGGTAAGGGTGTGTTTGTGTTTGGAACAATCTAGTTCCCTTGGTTTGGTTCATTTGACCTGGTGATTGAAATAATATCTGCAACAAATACCCAATGTAAAAATGTTTAATGTTATATTTCTTGGCAAGCCTTCTAGCAAGCAGGTATGTGATACGTTCCAACAATTATAGCAAGAAACCCCAAAGCATACAGTTTAACAACATTAAACTAATGTTTGGTAATTATTAGTAACATTTCTAATGGTCAGCAGTGTGTACGCCTTGGGAACAAGGGCAGGAAAGGGAAAGTGAAGGCAAAACAAACTGTACATGTCATCACAGCTTATACTTGTTTTACATGAAAAATCTGTTTTTTATAAACTGATGATTTATTGTAGTTGAAGGTGCTGAAATAGCAGATATTTCCTACAGTAACTCTCTCTGTAACAGAGTTGTAGCTGTCATTGGAGGACACGGACTGAATACCTTTTTGTATTTTTCTGGAAGTAAACAACATAAAAATAAATTGAATAACATGACTTAATATTTTGAGTGCAATTTTATTTTTGTTTAAAGTTGCACTTATTATTATTAACTATATTTATCTACATATCTTATCTTCTATATTTATCTGTATTTTCTATATTCTGCATATAGTCATAGGGGTGAACCCTCTGAAAATGATCAACTCTGCTGTTCATTGGTGTGCCTCCTTTGTGTTTTTTTTGCTTTCTTTTGCTTTGTTTTTAAATTCGCTACTTTGATTTTATCTCACCAGTTTCATAAACGTAATTTCCAGCCGCTGATAAATTGTACACTATCTTCCTGGCACCAAACAGTAGACATAGTTAGAGACTAGCTGATGAACGTAATTAGCATTCAGCTGCTTAAGAGCCAAATATACTATATTGTCAAAAGTGTTCACTCACCCATCCAAATAATTGAAATCAGGTGTTCCAATCACTTCCATGGCCACAGGTGTATAAAAGCAAGCACCTAGGCATGCAGACTGTTTCTACAAACATTTGTGAAAGAATGGGTCGCTCTCAGGAGCTCAGTGAATTCCAGAGTGGTACTGTGATAGGATGCCACCTGTGCAGCAAGTCCAGTCGTGAAATTTCCTCGCTCCTAAATATTCCACAGTCAACTCTCAGTGGTATTATAACAAAGTGGAAGCGACTGGGAACGATAGCAACTACACACGTAAAACGACGGAGCGGGGAGGCGCAAAGTGCGCGGAGGTCGGCAACTTTCTGCAGAGTCAATCGATACAGACCTCCAAACTTCATGTGGCCTTCAGATTAGCTCGAGAACAGTGCGTAGAGAGCTTCGAATGGGTTTCCATGGCTGAGCAGCTGCATCCAAGCCATACATCAGCAAGTGCAATGCAAAGCGTTGGATGCAGTGGTGTAAAACGCGTAGCCACTGGACTCTAGAGCAGTGGAGACGCGTTCTCTGGAGTGACGAATCGCGCTTCTCCATCTGGCAATCTGATGGAAACGGGGCTGGGTTTGCCGGTTGCCAGGAGA
>OMLP01039138.1:0-16917 GCA_900302685.1 Spondyliosoma cantharus | reverse complement strand
AAAAATAACCATTAGTAGATGTTGTTTGGATAATGGGAGGAGGCCAAGATGAATCTTAAGGTGGTCTGAAGGGTCCATGAAGCAAAAATGAGCAAACTGTTAACAAAAAAACAGGCTAATAAAAGCTAATTGGGTCAAAGTGGATCATTTTCTTGTTGTGCACACAGTCGGAGGAGGTCCAGATGAAAATCAAGGAGCGATCTTTTAACAATCAACACTTTCTCTTCTACTGTCTGTCAGACATGTGAGCTGCCTCACTGCAATATTATAAAGTTATCAGATAATAACATCAGGCTAATGCAAAGATCCAGATGCTGTTCATATCTGTCGGTTTGTATCTGAAATGTCTGAATAAGCTCAGATATCTCCATGATTGTCACACAGTGACCTCCTGCTGCCACTTGGAGCCGCCAGCGCTCCGTGTTTCCTGTCACGCAGCTTTGAGGTTGTTGGCATTCAACAATAAGTCATGACTCAAAAAGCAAAAGACACTTAAAGATAACAGCATTTAACAAATCATTAAAATACTCTTAGTCTCAGAAGCTCACTGGCTAAACAGCTTCTGTAACTAAGTACATTTACTCAAGTACTGGACTGCACAATATCACACAGTTAGAGGATACAATGAGTCAAACATGACAGTTTTAGATTAAGTGTTGTGAATTATATGATATGAATTATAAGTGTTTGCTGCACTGTGATTTGTCTCTGACTCAGGTTTTCTTACATCACTGCAGCCTGTGTGAGAAAGTTGGTTGGTTTTCTTTGTGCAGTCATAGATTGGAACATTTTACCTTTTTAACGACATGCTGCCTGAACTGCCTCCGTATTTGTGTCTCTACAGACTCAGCAGCTGCAAACTTCAGTCTAATTCTGTTCGTCATTCATCGAACATGTGCTGTCTTTGATGAAAGTGCTTTAGAAGTGTTTGCACCTTCATCCACCCGAAACGTGATAATAAAAATATGATTAAGTACAATTTCAGCATTGAATGCAAATTTACTAGTAACTAAAGTCATCAGATAAATGTTATGGAGTAAAAAAGTACAATATATGTATATTTGGAGAGGACAGTAGAGGACAAATACTTCAAACTGCACTTGAGTAAATGTACTTAGTTACATTCCATCACTGGTAAAATGCTGTTTTGATGCAACAATGCAATATATAATAATAATAATATATCAACGACGAGACATTATTCTGCTGAACATGTACGTTTCCTTTTAATACTTAAAGTACATTTAGCTAATTCTAATGAGTTTCTACTCAAGGAGAAGATTTTGAATGCAAGAGTTTTAATTATAAAAGTATCTTTACATTGTTGTACTGGTACACAGCTAACAGTAGAGGTGTTTCCACCTCAGGCATCTTTTTTACTACCAGTATAAATGACAATAAATACACCATCCTGCGTAAATAATACCCAACTAAAACATAATTAAAGATGATCGTAATAAAAGCATAATTACAGCTCTGTGATATGAGTGACGCGCTGCAGTACAGTACAGTCAGTCATGTGGGAGATGTGATACGATCTCACCGTCTGTCAGGAAGGAAACCACCAGTAAATATTTAATCAGTAATTTGGTTTCGCCTTTCAAATATTCATGGATTCTAATCAACTTAATCACGGCGTGATCGTTATTTCACAGCGTAATGAAACTCCCCGCCACCTCGCTCAGGCGTGACCAGGGTGGCTGACTTCACGCCGCCGCTCTCACAGACAATATAAGAAACCAACGAGGAGAGGGGGAGGGGAGAGAAAGAAAGAAAGAAAGAAAGAAATTAAGTCAAAGAAGCCCCAGAAAGCATCAGGTAGTGTATCAGGTGCACTGAAACTGAAAAAAAAGACTGCACATGCAAAACAAAGGACAGAAATAAGAAAACGTATGGAATAGAGAAGGAAGGAAAAGAAGGAAGGAGTGTGGTTGTACAAACTGTTGCACATTTCTAATAATAACGAGCATCATATCTGTTGAACGTAGATCTAAACCCTCAGGTGAGCCACCGAGCAGCAGGAGATCCCTCACTGGCTTCCCACACAGTCAGTTATTCTCATTAGAAAACAGAACTGATGACGCAGCATTTGATATTTTCTACAAATGTTTTCTTCTGTCTCTCCTCAATGTTTAGTTTAATTAGACTAAATTAAAGCCAACATGTGTAAAACTTGAAATTGTCTTCCTGTGACACCCTCAAAGACGCTGGCTGTGTTTACATGGAGCTTAATGTTCTCGTTATAATTGGTTTAAAAGCCCAAACAGAATAAAAAGGCTCCAAATAAAACATCTTAAATCAGAATATAATGGCTCAAACCAAACAGCTTCATCTGGGAGTTTACAACCGATCAAAATAACTAAACATATTATTTTCCAGCTCCGTTCTTTCTGCTTATGCCGGCCGTCTTGACGTAAATGCGTGGTGACGTACGTTTCTCCACTTACCAAAGACAGAGGCATCTGAGGTGAAGTGGTAAACAGCAGAGTGTTTGTTTTTAATTAAAAAAACTCAACAACCATAAGTTGATCAAACACGTACCGGCAAAGATCTTTACTACAGCAGACGGTGGTGTCGCACCGCTTTGGTTGAAAGCTGCTCCTCATAGTCGCTTTAAATAAAAAAGCTGTTGTCCAGAATGCAAGCGACAAAACTGACAAACACGCTGAGGCAAATCCAAAAAAGAAGCAAAGGAAAAATGCAAAAAAAAACAAAAGAAGAATAAACACAAGGAGCAAACACAGAGACGCTGACCAAGAGAGAAGAAGAGACAATGACTTAAATACACAAGAGAGGGAAGACTAATAAGAAACAGCTGAAACTAACATGGTAATCAACAATGACAGGAAGTGGAAAGCAAAACATGACACATGAGGATAAATCAACCAAAATGAAACAGGAAACTAAACCAAAAACCCAATTATATCCCGAGATTGTGTCATTTTTGTCTCAAGCCAAACCATCAGAAAGACGTTATATTCAATCAAATCATATCAGCAATCAAGATGTTGAAAACTGGACAAACCCAGACACAAAGGCCGACTGAGAAGGACAGAGTTCAAGAAAATCATAAATATGTTAATTCTGCGATCCGACACAAACGTCCAGACGAACCAACAACGTGCCTTCATTTATGGTGAACATGCAGCCGCAGCCGAGTGGAGAAGCTGTGGAGACGCCTGCAGGCTGCAGCAGCAGCTCTTTACAGTGGAACAGTGAGATGGATCTAATGTACAGTATAATGTTTGGCCTCAGGAGAGCACAGGGAAGCTGCTGTGTCCTATTTGCTGCGATGTTGAGCTCATTTTGGAGAGCAGTTCATTCTCCCTGCCCTGTGGGATCTCAGCCACAGGCTGGAATACAGTACAATCTATCTGTTTTTCATCAGACGCAGTAATAGCCTCTCTGTTGTGTCTGCATGAGGTTACTTTATCTCACCTCAACAGTTTGGATGTCTGGAAACAGCAGGCAGCGATGATGGACATGTTATTATTTCTCGCTGTAATGTTTTGTTTGTATCACATGGATGCACATTTCTCTGCAGGTTCTTCACCCTCCATGACGTCAGGGTTAGGGTTAAGTACCCGAGAGACTTAAAACTCCAGGAAAGTTAGTCAGTTTGAGAAACAAGGAGTCAGTGGAGCTTTTTATACAGAGATCGTGCAACAAGGACGCTTCTCTGGGCCACGTGTGATTTTAGAAAGCATTCTGTTGTTCTTCTCGTTTGAGTTAGCTGCTAACTGCTGCTAACTGCTTTTTAAATCTCCCTGTTGTGAGTCACACACATAACACGTTTACACAATAACCGATGTTAGTAACTTTGCTGCCGGGTCAGAGGTGAAACAATAACTCCATCCTGTTTTTGCACCTTTTATTCAGAACGGACAGGCGTAATAAATCCTTTCTTTCTATGCTGAACATCCGGTGGCGAAGCAAATCCACATCTTAACTCAAACTGTTAACTCAGAGTGTAGCGAGGTCATGTCTGCAGGTTATGAGCTGATGTTTCCAGGTAAACACACCAACCTCTTGCTGCTCCTCTCAGGGTTGCTCGGCCTCCAGAGTCACTCTACCAAACGAACCCTGAGTTTCCAAACCATCCGCATGAAAAACAGACATAACACCAGAAAACCGATGAACATACAGTAAGGACACAGCATGCTAGCTTGCTAATTCTTGTCTCTTGTGTGGTCTTGGTGGTCCAGCCCGGTTCTGGTCACTTCAGGGGGAACCAGAGGTGTGTGGACACGAGAGGACAGCTGAGAACAGGCTGTGGTCACGGCCCTCTTGTTGTCTAACCGATTACCAGCGGCCACTTAAGTCCCTGATCATTTTTATCTGTTTTACGATGTGAGAAAGGCGTCTATCAGTTGAACTTTACCGCTTTTCTGACTTTCTCCCATCGCCTTTCTGAATGTATACAGCTCACAGTACCAGGGTGACTACAGATGTCAGCCTCATGGCAGCACAGGAGCAGAGGTCAGGTGATCACTTCAGGCTGTAGGATTGTCTGAATGTCAGTTCATCCTTCTTTCATCTTAGTCACTTTACAAATCCAACACTCCTGCACATGCATGTCTGTGATTTTAATTCAAATCCCTCACAATTCTCCGGCAACAGAATAATCCTCCAAAAGAAAGTCGACTCAGTGAGGCAGAGACACAGCTGCCTGCAGTTTATTCCTCCTTTCACTCTGCTGTGCTCAGATCTACTTACAACACAAGATGATTGAAAGCACGTGATAAGAACCTGTGGATAATCGTACGAGAGCGCGGCGGCGGAGCTTTGCGAGTCGGCGAGGGGAAATTCTACAAGAAATGTGAATCCCAGAGGCTCAACACGATCCATACAGCACACCTGGAGATAAACAAAGAGCTGCAGCGTCTCGCTAATCCTCTGAAGAGGGAGTCAGTCACTGGAAACCTGCAAACCGAGAGGATCGAAACGCAGCAGAGGCCAGAGAGGAGAGGGGGAGATGAAATGTGATGATAGCAACGATAAAATGATGTTAGGGAGAAAAAATGAGGGAGTGATTTGCATCTTAGTTTGGATCTAAGACAGGCAGAACATCAGGTGACTGGCAGGGATTAAACAGCTGCTGTTAATTGGAAGTAAAGGTGAAGAGGGGGATTATGTTAAATCTGTATTATGATGCAAAATAGTGACGTGAGCAGAAATCTGAGCAGGATGTCTGGAGTCGGGTTTATACAAATGTTTTGTTTTGTTTCGAGAGTCAGGCGAAGTTTCATAGTCCACAAAACATTTCTGGAGCTGAAATGAACAACTGAAGTAGACGGAGACTCGATTTAAAACGTAAAAAACAACTGGAAAAAATATAAAATGGCTCCATACAGCTCGTTTTGTATAATGAAAGTCAAGCATAATCAAGTCCTGAGAATTGTTTTAAACAGATGTTATTTACACCGTCGACAAAGGTTCGAGCTAACTCTTTTAGCCTGACAGCTACAGTGAAGATTAACGGCTGAAGAAAGGGTCTGAATGAATTCTGCCCCAATGAAAATGAAATCATGAGTTCGAATCCGTCTCATCAACCAGCCGAAGGAGTTTTTTACTATTTGTGTTTTGACCACCAACACATGTCTGGAAATAGGTTTTCAATAATCTGAACATGTAATGCTAGACATGTAATTCTGTGATTACATTTCAGTAACTTTAAAGGTCCAAATTGTAAAATATTTGATTTTTGAGTCTTTTTTGAGACACTGTGATGGCGACCGACCCGACCTACAATCGGCTCTCTTACACTGTGGACCTTTTAATTTATTGAGATTTACTTATATTTTTTCTAAAAACAGTCAACAGATTGTACTAAGTGGAATCTAAGTTTGTCCGTGTCGCTTTTTGTCATGACGATTCAGCCGTTGTTGTATTATTGTGTTATAATAAACATGATTAAAAAAATGTCTGAATGTCATTTTCAATCACAACAGACAAAGACAGGAGAAAACGTTTGGACACTAGCTTCATCTCTGGCTGGCTGTCAGAAATCAATCAATCATACAAACAGACTTTATTTATATACTTATACCTTTCAAATAAATCAAAATGCAATTGATATAATAATAGATAATATTAGTAGTTAAGATAATAAAAGACGAATACAAGCAAATAAAATAACGATAAAGATAAAATAAAATATTGAAACAATGTCAATAAAACAAAATAGAATATAACAATAATAATAACAATGGACAGTAAAATAAAGATACAAATCTGTATATTATATAGACAAAAAGAATAAATTGCTATAATAAAAACATGAAACATTAGAACCATTATCAGGTGACACAGCCGCCTCGTGGGGCAGTTTCTACAGATCTGCCTGAACGCACTCATCATAAGTTGCTTTGACAAAAAAGCAGCGGCTTAATGAATAAACATTGTGATCTAATGTATCGTAATACATTTAGATATTACACATTATAGATGCTGAATCTCAAAGCTCTTCCTCTCCTCGTGATGTCACAGCCCGAACAGCCTCCTAAAGCCGGCAGCAGGGGGGAGAAGTCAGTCAGTGATCGAGCTGCTGCTGCACAGCTGCTCTCTGAATCTGCTCTGAGCTGTTTGCTTCAGACTGGAAGAAGAAGAAGAAGAAGAAGAAGAAGAAGCAGCAGAGGGGGAAATAAACTACTGGGGAAAATTACAAGAAGAAGAAGAAGAAATCTCCTCCTGAATGGCGGCAGTGAACGGGACGTGCAGCAGAAACATGGAGAGGTCAGATCTGAGAGGAAAGTCCAAGAGGAAGAGGAGGAGGAGGTGTAAAGGCAAAGGTGAGTGAAGTTTATGTGACTGTCTCTGTGATACTGACATATTACTGATATTCATATCAGTGCAGCAGGTTTACAGTCACTTTATCAGCTCAAATTATTTTTTTTGGCATTTTTAAAATCGTCCTACTTTTCTTTTGATCCGTTCAAGACTTTTTTATTCCAGTGCACCACACCTGTAATGTGCTCCTGTGGACAATATTAATATTATATTAAGATGATGCTTTTTTTCTCAAAGCAACTGACAATAAATGCATTCAGGAAGAGAAACCGATATCCTGTTAATAATACAAATTTGATAATATCGTTTGAGTAATCCAGCTGAGATGTTCAGCTTTGTGCATCTTTTGTTCACGAGTTCATGCGGTTCCCTTTTCACTAATAATCATCTGTAATTGTTCTTTTTGTTCACTTATCTTACACTTAAAGTTACAGATGTAAGGGTAATTGAGGGTAATTTATTTGCTATAAAAAGAGAGAAACACACAGTAATCAAAGTTAAAGATAGATTTGATTGGTAGCATTTTTTTCCCTGATGATATCGTGACTTTGTCAAAATCTGATATCATGACAGCTCCTGTTGTTACAATCCTCTTTTAGTATCTTTATAGTAACTTGACTGTGTTTGAAGTGATTTCCATGCACTGTAAGGTGATTAACAGGCAGAAGCTACAGTGTAGTTTGAGTTTAACCTCTGGAGGCAAAACCAAATAATCACAGTTGTCATGTTAAACTGAATCCCAGAGGGTCAACAACACTTTCACTTTTAAATGTTTTGTTAGAATAAAGTTTGAGCAGAATCTCGTCTTCATCTTTCAGCTTTTGGGTTTGTTCTTTAGACATGGCAGTAAAAAGGATGTACATGTGATGTTGCTGCGTTCACTGAGGCTGAACTCCAGGCAGCGACATTTTGTTTCTCTTCTAAATAAAAAACTGTAAGTCGTCTCAGGATGACGCCTCATCCAGAACTCTTTGGCTCTTTGGTCATCAGATGTGGCTAATTGAACGCTATGTTTTTATCCGTAAGTGCTTAAAAACAAATGTTTCTACTGTCTGTAGAAACTTTAATAGTTACCAACATGTTTAAAGGAGTTACTGCTGCAAATGTGAAATAAGTGGTGTCAAGCTTTTTTGAGGCTCCAGAGGAAGCTGCATGTAATCTGAGGAATATCCTCCAGTGAGGACACTCAGTGGCTAAGTTGCATTGTGGGTAATGTAGTCACGAGGTTTCGAAAAGAAAGAAGAATGCGTGGAATAAAAAGAGATGGTTCTGCTTATCGATTTTGATCATTTGTTTTTAAACTGTCCAGAATGAGTCCAACAGGGTTAGAGGAGTGCAAAACCTGGAGCCTACATTACCCACAATGCACTTTAGCCACTGATATCACTGGAGGAACAACATGCAGCTTCCTCTGGAGCCACAAAAGGCTTTAAGCTACTGTTTTAACATATAAAGTTATACTCCTCGAGACCTGTAAACACACTTTAATGTGGAAAACTGGTGGAGTTTCCCTTTAAAGCTTGTCTGAAGCTGGAAACCTGAGCAGGAAGCAGTGAAGGAACAATAATTCACAGTCAAAAGATTTCTTCATATGTTGACAAAGTGTCGATAGCAGAAGGTTATGCAGAACTTCTTTTCATCTTTTCTGCTCCTGGATGATAAAATCCTGTCAGATCTTCTGATCTACTGAAGAAAAAGTCCCAACAGAGTCAGATTAGATTTAATAAACTCATTTTGCACTTTCACTGTGTTCATAAAGACCAACACAAGTCGATGAGCGGCTCAACTGGAGGAACAAAAGTCTTACAGGGCTGTAAAAACACCGTCCGTTCTCTGTTTACTCTGAGTTTAATGTGTCATCATGGTGCGAGCCCTTGTAATCATAATTACAGTCGTCAGGGCAACAGGTCAACCTTTCAGGATTAAACTGACATTGTTCTCCACATGCTAATCCTCAGTAAATGCTGCAGATTACTCCATGATGGCTTTTGTATTAAGTCCAACGGTTATTCAAAGTGCGCTAAGCCCATTCCACTTTCATTAATGACCCATCGGCCTTTTTTTGTGCATCGGCGCCGGAGCGAAAGCGCGTTCTCTTCCAGAAAGTCATTACTCAATCCCACTATTTTAGGGGCAGAATGCACTTAGCTAATGCTCCCACTGTATCCAACCACGAGCGGTGCTTTAATGCCAGCTGTCATTTCAGAAACAGAGGGCGGCATCTTTTCCTCAAATGGCAGACGTTTTGTTTAAAATCGATGCACAGCGGGAGAGAGAGTCGCGGCGTGGGACCGCTGCACTTCGTCCTCACGCAGCAGTTCTTCAACCATGTTTGAGTTTCTCTGTCGTTTGCGTCGTAATTAGTGTCACCAGGTTGTTTTAGTAGAGATTCTTATCCACAGTGAGACACCTCAACAACATCAAAATACTCTTATCTCTTCTTCTTCGTCCTTATTTCAGTTGGCAAACGAGAAACAGTGCATAACAGCCAACATCTGGTGAGGAGAGAGACAGACAGCTGGCTGAACAAATCATTTCATAGCAGCGGCGTGCTGTGTGTACGGAAGCCCTGAGGGCCAAACTGAAGACGTTTTTATTTCTAGTGATCCATTTTCTGATATAAGTTGTTTTTTCTCTCTCCTGAAGATTTGAGAACTGGTGGAAGGAAAGTTTCACCAGGATAACCTTTCTGATTTCCTTTTCTGTCTGTGGAAACACAGCATGATTTCTCAGGAGAGAAATTTTGAACATTGCAAAAAATTCAGGAGAAAAAAAAGTTTAATGCGAGCAGCTCTGATTTGCTTTTCCGTCACCAGTTTTACTGCGAGCTGAGTTGAGCTGAGCTGCAGGTCTATCGACTGCAGCCGGCCTGTAACAACCACCGTCCTCCTCTAAGATCAATACTGAACTCACGTCTGTGCAGGAAACCTGAGAGAAACAGGTTTTTAATAGTCAGTGTGTTCAGCTCTCAGGACTTCTGTAGCTTCTAACTGAATCTCTTCAGTTTCTCTCGTCCTTCTACCGTTTCACCGTGTTCACTTTCAGCTGGTTCAGGAGTCGAGTTTAGTTCCTGCTGCTGAAAACACAACGTTTCCTGTAACGGTCCTTCATAATAAAAGCTTTTAAATTACTAAATAACGCTGTGCTTTTATTGTGAAGAGGTTATAGAAACTGAAACATGTTTGTAACTGAATTAGCGGAGCATCTTTGTTAGCGGTGATTCTCGATTGGACTTCGATAGCAGCCCAGTTGTGGTGGTAACGCAAAATCCCACACCAGGTCACACTGAGCAGAACCAGGCCGGCAGATGTGATGGAAAAAAATAGTTTGGGAAGGAGAAAAGAAAATCTTTTCAAGGCTCATTTTCCTAAATGTCTGTTTTTGTAATACTCATTTTAAGCAAAAGAGACTGGAGGGTTTTTTTCACTTGTTGTATCTACTTATAAAATATGAATATGTAGCAATCTGGATGCAGAAAATTGTCACAGTTTGAGAGAAAATAACCAAACCTGAACCTGACAAGAGCCTGAAGCTTCACACAACGATATAACCCAGATAGCAAAATGCTAAGCTAATCACACACAATGATAATGTCTGGGTGAAGACGGTGAGCAACACTATCGAAGCTTCTTTGTCACAGAAAACTAAAACTCTGTCCCTGTTAGGAATTACTGGACAGGGTCTAATGAGCGCATTATGAAATGACTTTGTTAATAGGGTTTTTTTCTCTGGGTGCAGATGACAGGAGGACGTTGTTTCAGGCTTTCAGTTAAAAAACATTTGGCTGTAAAATCCCCGTCTGCTGCCGTTTCAGTCAAATTAACAAACCGTCATTTGTTGGCTGTAAAAAGGAGAAAACATTCGACTGTCCCTCTTCCACTGAGGATTATGATTCTCCAGCATGGAACGAACAGCTGCCGTCTGTGTCGGCCTGTCAGAGGGTTTCTTGATGACGCGTCATGCGTTTTTGGACGTTTCTGTATATTGGATGCATTTTGGATAAGCGAGCTTCATCGTGCAGGCAAACTTAGTGGGGCATGTCAGTGTGCAATTTCACTGATGGATTCTGCAATCTCCACACTTCTCTGGGGCTCCGGCTTCATGAAAACATTAGCAATATGGTTTGTGTGCCCATTTAACTTAATTGCAGGGATGCTCAGCGGGTAAAGTGTGGCACTAACTCTGCGAGGGTTAAGGGTCCCATTTCCTCTCAGCTCAGTGTGACGGGAACTGCTGAGAACACAGCCAAGGTTTGAGTTTTTTGATCCCCACTGAGCCGGAATATGTAGAAAAAGGAAAAAGTAATGTTTAAGGTGAAATCTGTCGATCTGTAGGCTCTGGATTGTTTCTGATTCCTCTTGTCTTCCTCTGTCGTGCTTCAATCTTTTGTTCTAAAAGACGCCTATGATGCTTTTTTTGTTTTTGTCCTTTCCTTCAGTGTGTTTTATAGTTTTTGCGCCAACAGGAGCTCCTCTCTCCCACAGAGAACACTGCTCCTGAATGCCTCGTCAGCAGCCCCACCTTTATTTCCGTGACTTCTTGACATCACACTGCGTCACCGTGTCACACATTTGAATAATTTATGCCTACGTTGAAGCTAATTGGAAGATGAAAACACGACAGAGCTGACCGGAGACTACGGTGAGCGGTGCTGGCTCAGGTGTGTGTGAACTGACCAATCGGAGCAGATGAGAGCAGAAGCCACGCCCCCTTTGGGTTCCCTCATGGGACCTTATTTCTAAAAAAAAATCTTTGTCTGAGAAAGAAGGCTCGTATTATAATTTAGGCTGTTTTGAAAAACTTCAGTGTTGGAGGAGGAAAACACATTTAGTCTGGACGAAGGGCTGAGATGGAAACAAAAAGATGTGTTTATACTTTTCACCTGTTAAATGTGGATCAAGTCTACGATTCAGTCAGTAACATTCTTTTGTTGGTGACTGTTCAATAACGTCTAACCCAGAATTACTGCTGTTATATGTATTTTTTAAATGATTGCCCTCTAACACATTCAGTCCACAATTAGAGACAAATGAGGCCTAATATTTCAAACTGATTAAGTGACAGTGAAGCAGCAGGCGAGGGCATTAAGAGTTGAAACGAGGCCGTCGTCAGCAGTCAACAGCCTGCCATAGCTTACTGCTGTCATTGTTATTATCTCTCATTGCTATTTCATTGCACATTACCATATGTTTCAGGCAATAATTTCATCACTCATTTCCAAATAATGATCATCAGTCTGTTGATTTGAAAGCAGACGTTAAGCTTCAGCCGACTCCGTTGCAGACGTGTGATTTGATGAACTAAATTTAGACTGAGAGAAGCTTTGTAGTCTGTTCTCACAGAGAGAGAACGATATCTGACGCCAATCTGCTGCAGCAAGTAAGTTAAACTAAGCAGAAATAATAGTGGTCGATGTTCCAAAATCTGAACAAAATGGAGGGTCCGTTTGGAAAACTGTTAAAGTTCAGATAAAGTATTGATAAAAGAGTAACAGCTCAGACTTTAAGGATACTGTGTGATAAAATATCTTAATTTTGATCTGGCTGCCAGATCCTCACAGAGGAAAACAGAAGTGGATGCAAACATTTTCAGGAGGATGTGATTCTATAATATCATAATTTAACTGCAGGCAATGAAACAATCGACCATTTGCCGGAGCGGCGCCAAAGTGCAACTGCAACATTGCGATCAGAGTGACGATGAGAGAGAAATAAATGTTTTACAGCAGTTAAAGGAGTTCTGATGCTGATCCAGTTGATATCTATCTTACCAACAAAGCTTTGAACAGCATCTTAAGATGTGTTCTTCGCTGTGAGCAGGGTTCGAACCTGCGCGGGGAAACCCCATTGGATTTCGAGTCCAACGCCTTAACCTCTCGGCCATCACAGCTCCTTTTTTACACCTGAGGGATCTTTGTTTCACTTGCCTTTGGGGCGAAGGCACAACTGTCCTGTCGTGAACGCGGCCAACAGTGAGGAGCTCCTCCTCCCACCAGAGACAAAGACGTTTTTAAGAGTTAACAGCTCCCAGTTATTTTGTTGCTTCCAAATGAATCTCTTTAGTTTCTCATCTGTTACCCAGTTTGTACTTTCAGCCATCTGCTGTATTTTACTGTTTCGTCGTTCCCTTAAAGCTCTTACTGGAGTCGTGTTAAGTTACAGCAAGTAACCCAAAATTTCCTGATGTTGCTGCTTCATAGTAAAGACTTCTTAATACCGTAACAGGGAGAGACATTTGTCTACCATACTTCTACTTAACTGAAAAGGTGGTATGAGTGATTGTGGAGAAGATTAATTGTTAAGTTGAGTTTCATTCACTGGTCATCAAATACAGACAAAGCAAAATCCATTTTATGAATAAAAATGCCAATTTGATGAAGTATAAGTAATGTTTTAAAGACATGAATGATTATTACCTCAAATCTAAATCTCGGCAGAAACGGCCTTTGTAGGTTTCATCTTTTGCATCTTCATCATTAAATTCAGCAGAGAAAGAGTTCAATCAATGCGATGCAAAGATTGATCGCTGTGAGCAGGGTTCGAACCTGCGCGGGGAAACCCCATTGGATTTCAAGTCCAACGCCTTAACCACTCGGCCATCACAGCTGGATTCACTTATTCTTATCAGGAATCTGACAAGACAACAAGAAGGGAACCCAGAGCCCATCAGAAGACAACATTTTCCATTCCACCACAATCAGATTCTTCTTATCTCAAGCGCTGACTCGAACACACAGCTGCTGATGGTGATTGGTCATTTCATTCGAGTCGCTGTCTGCCTTGATTTGCTCTCAGACTTCAAGTCCTCTCAAACGTGGGTCTCACCACCTCTCTATCACGACTGAATCAGCATAAATATTATGTTTCAACATGTAGTGCTTTGATTAGAGCGAACGGACTAACAAAGAAACGTGGCATCAGAGAGAGATGGATACCTTCAAACGATGCACAGTATTCAAGCAGCAGGAGTGTCCGGGGTTTTCTCAGAGATCAAAGACAAAAAGGATATGATTTGATTTTTTTATTTTGACTTTGGAAACTGTTGATTACTTTATTTCTGATCCTTTGTGAGATTAAAAACAGTTTTTCTTTTTGCTGCAGTGACTTAGGTCATGTGTTGGCTCGGCTTTGCTGCACAGCTCTTTCTTTATGTCGCTTAGATTGACTCCAGGATGAACATAAACAAGGTTATAAGGAGGATGAATTAGAAACGCAGCCCATCATACAGTGTGAACAACAGTCTTTGTCTGAGAGCCATGAAAGCACAATCAAAACAAACCTCAAGCTGTGTTCACTGAAACAGATTATAATGAAACTATTGCATCTTCAGATTTTTGACAGTCGATTGTGAATCTTGCATCTTTGGAGTGAACTGTGCAACTTAAATAAAAAGAGCAGCAGATTTAAACTCTATCATACAAGAAAACGCACACCAGGTTCAGGTTGAAGGAGATTACATGTACAACTCAGAGGAAGCTCGGTTATCAGTAACATGATTTCAGATCATTGATTACTCAGGTGATTAATCAGCTGTCATGTCCCACCTTGATAACAATGTTGAACCGCAGACAGCAGGATTCTTAAAGCAGTGAGTCTGGATTGACTCCAATGACAAGAACATTGGTGTCATTGTTCAATGAACCTTGCATATTTGTGTTTATCTCTGTAATGTTGTAATGTTCTTAATGTCACCATTGGGAACATCGCTGTGAGCAGGGTTCGAACCTGCGCGGGGAAACCCCATTGGATTTCAAGTCCAACGCCTTAACCACTCGGCCATCACAGCTTCTTTTGACTGTTTTTTCATATACAATCTCGGCCGTCCAAGTTTGTTGAGTAGGTATCCATTGTTACAGTCAGTGGGTCGACATGTCTTAAATAATCAGCTGTATCAACTTTTCTTTGCTGATGAAAATGGAGCATTCACATCATCACGGCAGTTTTGTGTGAGCTGCTAGCTTGGAGGTTGTTGTGGATTTCGAAAAGATTAACTAACTACAATAATAGTGAACACAGATACTTTGTCGCGCAAATCATACTTTCGAGACAAAGAACTTCCTTACATTAATATCAATCAACAACCGGCAGACTCGGAAATCCACATGTAGGTGATTTTTTAAATGCATTTTTTTTAGATTGTTCCACTGAGCAACAGCCACATTTTCTGCACACTTACTTTGTAAACGCTGTGAGCAGGGTTCGAACCTGCGCGGGGAAACCCCATTGGATTTCGAGTCCAACGCCTTAACCTCTCGGCCATCACAGCTTGTTTTAGCATTTATTATTGTATACAACTTTAGAGATGCGATGAATTGCCAGACAGACAGGGTTTGGTGGCTGTGGCTCAGGGGTACAGCCAGCGTCTTGGTATCCGAAGGTTGCTGGTTCGATTCCCCTGGTTTGGATGTCGAAGTCTCCTTGGACAAGATACTGATTCCCAAAACTGCTCCTGATGTGCTGGTTGACACCTTGCACTGATGGCATCAGTGTATGAATGTATGTGTGAACTTAATGATTGTTCGCACACAGAAAAGGTCAAACAACAACTGGCAGCATGTCACTTATCTTGGTGAATCTTACATATGCCGGAAAACTCCATTGGATTTTTCTCAGAATTCTTTTGACGACTTTTGACGACTTTCGACCTCATCAAAGATGAGCCAGCAGCAAGTTGCTTGGTGGCAGTTTCTGAAAGGCCTCAGTCCGACAGACTTGATTGATTGTCTCAACTAGTCAAAAAAGGTTGTCTTTTGACACTGTAGGACAACTTTCAAACCTTCATCGCTGTGAGCAGGGTTTGAACCTGCGCGGGGAAACCTCATTGGATTTCAAGTCCAACACCTTAACCACTCGGTCATCACAACTTATTTTGACTGTTTTTTCGTATACAATCTCGGCCGACCAAGTTTGTTGAGTAGGTATCCATTGTTACAGTCACATGGTGGACATGTCTTAAACAATCAACCCTGTATCAACTTTTCTTTGCTGATGAAAATGGAGCATTCACATCATCACGGCAGTTTTGTGTGACCACAGATGCTTTGTCGCGCAAGACCTTCCACTCATTAATATCAATAAACAAACGGCAAACTCTGAAATCCACATGTAGGTGAACTATTAAATGCATTTTTCAGATTGTTCCACTGAGCAACAGCTACAAATCCTGCACACTTACAAGGCATTACTTTGCAAACGCTGTGAGCAGGGTTCGAACCTGCGCGGGGAAACCCCATTGGATTTCGAGTCCAACGCCTTAACCTCTCGGCCATCACAGCTTATTTTCGCTCTTTTTTCATATAAAATCTCGGCTGATCAAATTTGTTCAGTAGGTTTCCATTGTTGCAGCCATATGGTCGACATGTCTTAACCAATCAGCTGTTTGTATCAACTCTTCTTTGCTGATGACAATAGAGCATTCACATCAAGCCAGTTTTGTGTGAGCTGCTAGCTTGGAGGTTGTTGTTGTGTTTTGTAGCAGTAAGGATTTCGAAAACATTAACTAACTACAAAACTGCTCTCCACAGATACTTTCGACAGTAGTTAGATAAGCACAATCTGTGAAATCTCAGATGACTAGCACGACAAAGACCTTCCTCACACTAAAAAACAAACAGACTCAGAAAACCCCATGTTGGTGATTTAGTAAATGTATTTATCAGATTGTCTCGCAAATCAACAGCCACGATTATTGCACCCTAGTATGGAGTTAACTTACAAACGCTGTGAGCAGGGTTTGAACCTGCGCGGGGAAACCCCATTGGATTTCAAGTCCAACGCCTTAACCACTCGGCCATCACAGCATTTTTTACTGTATTTATTGTATACGTTTTCAGCCAACCAAGTTTTTTCAGTTGGTATGGATGCAGTGCTAGCTAATTATATCACAGACTGATAAAAAAAATAGTAGAGCCACCATCTAGTAAGTTGCATATCATTTCAGTTATTGTTTGTAGAGATGTTATTCATACCAAAGTAATATTTTAAAGCCAGACATCGCTGTGAGCAGGGTTTGAACCTGCGCGGGGAAACCCCATTGGATTTCAAGTCCAACACCTTAACCACTCGGTCATCACAGCTTGTTTTGACTGTTTTTTCGTATACAATCTCGGCCGACCAAGTTTGTTGAGTA
>OMLP01039137.1:0-13921 GCA_900302685.1 Spondyliosoma cantharus | reverse complement strand
CTTGTTTCTGTAGTTTTCTGTCCATACACTGCACATTTGAGTGGTTTTGTGTTGGAAAAAAATTCAACCAATCAGATATTTTTCTACCGTGTCTCTGGGCAGAATATCCTCCATCCAGGGTATTCTATTTCCTTTATAGAATGCCCTGACCATCAAACGTAATGAGAGTGTACATTTGGATTGACAATTTGATCAACCAATCAAATTTGGATTTGTAGCCAAAGCGCGTATTCTTTAAGATTCTCGCCGGCTCCAGGGTATTCTAGAAGGCCTGCTTGCTCAGTCACACGAGACCTAGCTTAACTAGCGAGTTGTGATTGATAGCTGATGATGAAAATGGCAACAGGTGGAGATGAAATTGATACATCAGGTGGAGATGATATTGATACAGCAGGTGGAGATGATATTATCGCGGATTTATTGTCATTTATTGTGATTTATTGTTATTTGTTGCCCTTTTCAAGACGACTGTTTAATGAAAAGATGGACATTGTTAAAAAAGGCCGTCCAACGCCCGAACACCTCGAGCTCAATCAACCTGCAAAATCAGGCGATGTGCGCCATCTTCAGGCTAGCAACTGGGAACGGATGGATTTCGTCTTTAAGTGAACGTCATTGGTGAGTGGAATTGATTTTTTATTGCTGGTTTTGCTAGTCTTGCATCTCGTTGAACTGGTTGCATTTTGTTTCCACACACTTGTTAAATGATTGTTCATAAAGTGACTGTCTACCTGACGTCCAATAGTGTGTGTGTGTGGCTGTGTGTGTGTGTGGCTGTGTGCATAACTAGAACAATACAATCATGGAGATGGAGCAGTAAAATAACACCACGTATTTTTCGTTTATGTTTTTTTTTTTGGGCGGGGGTACAGAAGGCCCAGTTCTGATAGCCACGGTTCGCCACTGGTGTAAACAATAGAGCTCAAAAGTGTGGTTCCGGAAGTGAAAATGCCATTTATATTTTCCGTAGAGATTTTGATTATTGGCCATATTGTTGTAACCATCCAAAGTAGACTTACCACGAGTTATGAGATTGTGAAAAGATGGTATATGATCCTGTAGAAGCCACAAGTCTGTATGATATCATCCTTGTTTTAAGGAAAACATGTTTTATTCGCGATGTCATGGAAAAGTACTACACTACCCACAATCCTATAGAGTAACAGCGACGTCTCTGATTGGTGGAGGAACCATGGAAATATTTACCGAACTCGCAAATTTCATGTTCGCTAGTTACTGCTAACACTGAACTCGACGATCGTTTACCACAGAGCTACCATGATTTCACTTTCTGACCTACTGCGTTTTTGAGATGAGGAGGAGAGTTTCGAAAGGGTTCACCCAAACATGAAATTCATGGGTTCGGTAAACATTTCCATGGTAACAACGAGCTCCACCAATCAGAGACGTTGCTGTTAAATTCGCAATAGTTTATGGGATGAGTAGTTCCTTTTTCTCCATTTTCCCAAAAATTTTTTGCGCTGAATTAAGTGTTTTATGGTCACGATTCATCTTGTGGCTGATTGGCTTGGTTCCAGGCTTAAAACTCTTTATATAAGGATTTTACAAAACGTCAATGGAGTAAATGAATGGCAAATTCACTTCCGGAACCGGAGCCGTTAAAAAAGTGGGCGGTCACTGTTGAGCTCTATGGATATCTCTCTATGTAGCTTGATGTTTTTTAATGGTGGAGCACAGGCTGAAAGACAGCCACTATTGTGTTTTGTTGCTGAGATGCAAAATCATACAAAGCCCTGAGAGGTGAGTGAGAAAAAAGAAATGTGGTGATCCATTTTCTACGTCCGATCTTTTTTATCCTGTGTTTATCACTTAACAGGCGAAAAAACATGTTTTGCCATGATAATCTTTCGGAGTTCCTTTATTTTTTTCACTTGCTGCTCAAGGCTTCAGTAGATAGATTTGAAATTTGCATATTTGACTGAGCTCAGATTACGAAAATGTAATAATGATTAGGGATCCTACATTGGCGTATTTAAAGAACATTTTACCTCACAGAGAAAATGAAACAGCATAAAGAGCCATCCACATTTTTTAAATTCATTTAGAAACATCTGTTGGGCAAAATCAAATCATATGGTGGGCCCCACTTTGGGCTTCGCTAGTGAAAGGATATACAGTGTCATATGTGAAGCACCTTCAGTCAGTGATTTGTGATGGAAAGTTTGAATTGACAGAAATGCAGAACCCTGCCCTCATACCCTGTGTGCTATTGGTGAGGGCCTACACACTAAAGTGCTGCTTGGGGTGCATTTTTCTGTCCAAACCTGACCAAGCTCAAGGTTTTTCAAGGTTCAATTTATTGTTGAATTTTGTTTATTTTCACACTACATTCTCACTAAGAACTTGAATGCACCAGGGTAATCAATGTATCATTTCTTAATTTTTGTCCATTCCTCTGGCATAACCCAAAAAAAACCTTTACTGTCACGATTTGTCAAACCAAAATCACTGACAGGTCAGGGTCGGGTATTCTTCTACATACCTAGAACTTAAAGCTTGATGCCCAGAAATGTCCTATCACAGCAAAATAGAAAAATACAGACAGACAACAAGGTTTCTGCAGATAGAGACACCACCACACACTTCTAATGATCATAAGGGATTACCTTTGTATGAGTCTACATTGTTTTCAGGAACATCCTACTCATTCTGCCTTTAAGTGCTATGTAAAGAAAATAATCAGATGTCTCTCTCTGCTCATGCTGTGAGGGGATTTCAGGGAGGATCTTGCTACTTAATCACTATATGGAATTATGTATGAGGGCAGCTTTTTCCAGGTTCTTTATCATTGCAGAGCTACAATGCATGTCAGCTGCCTGGTAGATACTGCCAGCGTTCAAAGATATTTTGAAGAGCCCATGTAAATTTTCTTTCGATGAGATGAGTCATTCGCAATATGTGAAACTAATTTTAAATATAATTCTGGGATAAGTGTTGATTGCTGTATCACACTGTTCTATCCTCCGCCCACGTCAATGCCTACAACAAGCTGTCCTGTCCTATCAGACGTCCCCTGTTTGTGTGTGGATGTTTTTCTTCTACTGGTAGCCCACATGTCTGGAAGGTCCTCATAGGTAGCCTCACCTCCACCAGAACCCCAGTGCCTGGTCTCAATAGCTTTAGCAGACTGATCATTGTTTGTTCAATACACGCTGATGTCAGTTGTAGCCTCCTCCTCCGCTCCTCACAGAGAGCCACCTGCTGCGCTCGGCACAGTAGGTGGGTAACATTAGTAGCTCTGTGTGTGTGTGTGTGTGTGTGTGTGTGTGTGTGTGTGTGTGTGTGTGTGTGTGTGTGTAAACTGCAGTATTCAACAGTTTCATTATGCATATTTTAGTTTGCAAAATTTTACCATTTACAAATTAACCATATGACTTAGTGTATGTATTTGAAGTGTATTTCTTGTTCATTGTGTGTGTACGTGTGTGTCCTCACACATTCAGTCTGCTACTATGTCCATATAAAACAGAGGAAAATGAAATGATAGGGACAGCAGGGGCAGAGGCAGCCAAATGGCAGATCTCTGCAGCACAAAGTCCGGCATGGACTCACAGACTGTCACCATATGCTGCCTCGGCCCTTGTCTGGTCAGACTGTGGAGTCACGAATGTGTAAAAACATTTTCTAGAAATACATTGAAATGTTCAAATGTGTGCAGACCAATGTGTAATCCAATTTTGAATGTATACAAAATATCTGATCAGATTGTGTTTTTGTTGTTTTTTTGTTTGTTCTGAAGGGAAATCTTTGGCTATATGATACTTTACAAACAACTGAAAGATATTTGATATATTAAGTTTTATTTGATATATTAAATATATGAAATATTGAATCTCTGTTGGCAGATGAGTGGCTGAATATTCATGTCTTTATTTATACTAGTTACACTGACTGTACAAAAAAAATAAATAATAATTATATCGACCTACAGTGCCACAAGTAGGTTTTAGCTTGTGACTAGAAAACATATTGATTGACGTATAATTAAAAAGGATTATTTACTGAATCAGGACTTTACCTTAAAGGTCCAAGTGTGTGAAGGAGGATGTATCACAGGTCCAAGTGTGTGAAGGAGGATGTATCACAGGTCCAAGTGTGTGAAGGAGAGGTATTACAGGTCCAAATGTGTGAAGGAGAGGTATCACAGGTCCAAGTGTGTGAAGGAGGATGTATCACAGGTCCAAGTGTGTGAAGGAGGATGTATCACAGGTCCAAGTGTGTGAAGGAGAGGTATCACAGGTCCAAGTGTGTGAAGGAGAGGTATCACAGGTCCAAATGTGTGAAGGAGAGGTATCACACGTCCAAGTGTGTGAAGGAGGATGTATCGCAGGTCCAAGTGTGTGAAGGAGAGGTATCACAGGTCCAAGTGTGTGAAGGAGAGGTATCACAGGTCCAAGTGTGTGAAGGAGAGGTATCACAGGTCAAGGAGAGGTATCGCAGGTCCAAGTGTGTGAAGGAGCGGTATCACAGGTCCAAGTGTGTGAAGGAGGATGCATCACAGGTCCAAGTGTGTGAAGGAGGATGTATCACAGGTCCAAGTGTGAGAAGGAGATTCATCACAGGTCCAAGTGTGTGAAGGAGGATGTATCACAGGTCCAAGTGTGTGAAGGAGGATGTATCACAGGTCCAAGTGTGTGAAGGAGAGGTATCACAGGTCCAAGTGTGTGAAGGAGAGGTATCGCAGGTCCAAGTGTGTGAAGGAGGAGGTATCACAGGTCCAAGTGTGTGAAGGAGGATGTATCACAGGTCCAAGTGTGTGAAGGAGAGGTATCGCAGGTCCAAGTGTGTGAAGGAGGATGTATCACAGGTCCAAGTGTGTGAAGGAGGATGTATCACAGGTCCAAGTGTGTGAAGGAGGATGTATCACAGGTCCAAGTGTGTGAAGGAGAGGTATCGCAGGTCCAAGTGTGTGAAGGAGGATGTATCACAGGTCCAAGTGTGTGAAGGAGGATGTATCACAGGTCCAAGTGTGTGAAGGAGAGGTATCACAGGTCCAAGTGTGTGAAGGAGGATGTATCACAGGTCCAAGTGTGTGAAGGAGGATGTATCACAGGTCCAAGTGTGTGAAGGAGAGGTATCACAGGTCCAAGTGTGTGAAGGAGAGGTATCACAGGTCCAAGTGTGTGAAGGAGGATGTATCACAGGTCCAAGTGTGTGAAGGAGGATGTATCACAGGTCCAAGTGTGTGAAGGAGAGGTATCGCAGGTCCAAGTGTGTGAAGGAGAGGGATCAGAGGTCCTTCCTGCTGCTGTCAGACTCTGCAACCAGCACTGCTCCAGTAGATTCACTGTGCAATACAAACTCTATACACAACTCATTTCTCATTTTTGGTTTGCACAATCTGGACAATTTTTAATACCCACATTTATTATTTGTAAATAACAACACACTGCCACATATTCATATTGTACAATATTAAGTTTGTATGTATATACGAGTCTATTCTATTTCTAACCTTTTTATTATATTGTTTATTTTTTACTAATATTATTATTGTTTATTGTAATATTACTGTCCTTTGGCTGCTGTGGCAAATAAATTTCCCCGTCTGCGGGACAATTCTGATTCTGATAAATGATAAACACACTGAGGCAAAGATATATATTATATATGTATAAATTGATGGTTGCTTTTTGAAACGTTATTATAGACAGCCAAAATGAGTTTAGTTGAAATCCTTAAGTTTTAACCAGACTAAATGCTACATGTCTTGATATTTCCTTAACAGAGCAATGACATCAACCAAGTGGTTTAATGGATGGACAGAGATTGGAGATTTTGAAACAAAGTGATTTGTGTTCCACTCATTCCATCACAGAAAAATGAGAGTTTGAGAAATCATTGGAACTCAAGACTGCATGATATACAGTACATGTTCTTTACATGTTCATGTAAACGTTTGACCTTGACCACTACTGCATTAATATTCGTTCCCATCATATGGATATAAAATAATATTTTCACACAGTGGATGAGGTACCGCACAGGTCTGTGGAGAAATGCTATGCTGTAGGTGAGGCCTTGCTGCCTTTAGCAGAAAAAATAATGTAAGAGAAACTACTCTCCCAATCTCTCTTCACCTTTCATGGGAAAAAGGCTTATTTTGCCAACAGTGTACTGTAGTATTCATCACCCAGAACGGCTATGCCAGATACTGACGGACTGAAGGAAGGTGAAGGTTCTTTATTTCCATTTGATCTCTCTCAAGTTGGATCTCCACCACAGAATGTCTTTGATATTCTCCAAGAGGATGTCTCAAAGGAAGCCTTTTATGATAAGCCAAGCTGAGTCGACCCTGAGAGCAATGCATGTAACCGCCACTGAGCCAGCCTGCATGCTTATTTTCACACCTCTTTTTCCAACTTGGTCTGGGGTTTCCTTTTGTCTCTCTGTGTTCGAGTCCATTTGAGGACCAGCAAGTACACTTTGTTCTCTGTGAAAAATATGGCACTGTGTGCGGAAATATTCCTACAGTTTAGGCCAAGAAATCCCAAAGCATTTCAGAAGAGCTTCGCAGAAGCTTTCAACCCGGCAGACAGAAGCATGCGCAGTCTGACCTATGTGCTGTATGGGAAGGCTTTACATGTAGGTTGTGGCATTCATATGGAAACTTCCTGGAAACTATGGAAACTTCCACATTAAATATGGGGAGATGGGATGAGAGTGATAGTAGTGGCAGTAGAAAATAGCATTACATTTAACATTTTAATTTTAATTTTGATTCAGTGAATGCAGACTGAAATGTGTGGTGTCTGTGTATAAGATAGCAGTCTTATTTTGACCGGCTACCTGAGCTGTTTGGTCAATTGTGTATTCTTGTTCTGCTGTCAGTTACTAGTTGCCGTTATTTATACAGATGACTATAAATTGCAATTGTATGGACACACTGGTAGGCCGACTGACAAAGTCTGAAGTGGCTGAAGATCTCACTTTTTTGTACTTTGTAAACTACGTGACCTGTAAAAACCATGTGGCAGTCTGATAAACAGGTTTTTTTATGCTGTTCATGTTTTTCCGCTATGTTGACGATATAAAATTGTTAGTTTTGAACACAGCTGTTCCACCCTGCACTTTATTCTCATCTGTAGCTGGTCTCATCAACAACCCTCCCACTGGACGTCCGTCACTATACATTACATCAGCTGACATCTTTGACCATCATCCCATGACACATACAAAACATGAAGGTTTTTTTTGTTCACAGTAACTGAAATGAAGCGTTCCAACCTGCCTGAAAGAGTTATTTGCCAGCTTTACTCAGATGTGGGTTACAGTGGTTGTTCAGTTTGCCAGCTAACAGACTTGTGGTGGAACGCTACTGTCTTCCGGCAACAACTATCCATGCAAGATCTCACGTGACTTTCTGGCTTTTGATTTTAGTATTGTTTCTTATATGAGGCTTCTTTTTCAACTTTAAGCTTAATATTGTTTTTGGCAATATTGTTCTCTGGCAGGACGGCGGCGAGCGGAACAAGCAACTGCTAACGTGAGTTGTTCAAAAACTCTCTTTTTAGTAAACTCTGTGTACACAAACAATGTTCTCAATGCTGGAGCTCATTTGTAGAGACCCTGGTGATACTACGAGCAAAGTTTCATGTTGTGTAGAGCCTTCTTAGTGTTTGTTTTAAAAATAGCGATTTTGATGTTATCATAAAAGTGCCCATAGCACTCCCATTGAAAATGATTTTGAAATATGGTCAATCTTAAAAGTGGCGCTTTCGTGGCAATTATGCTTTTAAAAGAACATTTGACTCAGGTACATTCACAATAAAAGCTTAGGTTGCATTTTGGCGAGAGTTTCACTTTAAAAGACTTGTGAAGCTGAATAACAACTGCAAAGTTTGGTAAAGCTTCCATGTGCTCCACAAACAAAAATGGTTTATGTGACTCAAAACACTATTAGTTGTGAGAGACCTCAGCAAGAGGATACTTGACAATTATTTAGATCACATAGAGTCTCAGAGTCCACTTGTTTAGACAGCTTTAAAACAGCTTTTTTTTTTATTTATTTGGAAATGTCTGCATCTCCTGAACACAACATTGCACAGAGTTTGCTACCAGTGTCTGTCTAGATACCTGCCTTGTTAGAATGAGATTGAACTCAGAGATTTAAAAGTGGGGATCTTCAATTCAATGGAGTGTGAAATAATTGATGTCAGGATGTATTTGGTGGTTTCTGGTCCACAAAGAATGAGAGTGACGGAGGGGGAGTACAGTCACTAACAACACAATTGATGTTCAGGCAGACGGCAGCAGTGCCACAGAAAAGGGACCAGTGCCAATGTGTGTCCTTGATCAGTGCCACTGCCACCATATGGCACAGTGATGTGCAAATGTCAGGCTGTTTGTTGCACAAGAACACAGCATACTAACCCAGTGCTAACTAAATTAGCTACATGTAATTTGACACGTTTCAAACCCCTGAAGTACAGTCAACTTGTGCTATCTTACCAATTGTTCTGTCAACATATCTTCTCCATTGGGAAAATGAATGCCTAGATCAAAAGCCTACTCAAGTACAATAAAGGTAGAGATCAAAATGACTACTTAAAGTAAAGTATGCAAGAAAAATGACTACTCACAACAATGTCGTGAGTAACACCAAGCATACAACTGTCTTTTTATTTGATGTGGATCTGACAGATCATTATCATTATTTCAACCACAGACGGTCTTCTTCGGGTAAAGGTAAAGACATGAACAGACATCTGTATTTATTGTGATGGAATGACAAATCATCATCTCCTGATTAGATAAAATGCCACACACCAGCACAATATTCACAGTTTGTATCTTTCAAGTGTGAACAAAATGTTTTATAACTTATCCAACTTGTGTCAGAACGATGTGTAGATCATGTAGAGGGATTAGTATAAAATTGAGACTTTCATTACCAAGGTTAAGGTTAAAGCTGCATTAGTAAGCAGAGATTCAGAGAGGAAAAATGTTCACCATTTTCCTGAAGGAGAAGGTCAACGAACATGTAATTGAAGATTTTTGTAAATGTACAAGGTTTGAACATGGCTGTAGTGAGACTGCTACCAACAGCCATTTATCACTTTTGTTTTGCTGTCTGACAGAAGTGTTACCCGGGAGTGTCTAAGAGCACAAATATGACTGCAGCAGTGCCTGCTTTCTCTGCCAGTTCAGCTTTCCAGACTTCATGCAAAGACATAAACACTGTGTGTATGTTGTGCAGGGTTTTGTTTGAGAGTGTTGACAGTAGTGAGGGGGCAATCATCAAGACACAATAGGAGCCAACAGATGTCTCTCTATACCTTCCTCCCTCTCTCCCTTTCATTCGTCTCTGCAGAACGTAGGTGGAGCTCACCAGCATAGACAGACGGAGGGAGAAGAAAACAAGAAAATGAGAGCAATGTGGCTCAACCATTTTGCCATCATGTAGATTTACACTCCTTTTTAAGACCATGGAGATATTTTTGTTGTTGTTGTCTCAGAAGCACCAACAGCGACACTGCAATTGTATGCCATTTTTGTCCTCCTGCCTCTCATCCTGCCATGTGATGGCTCTTCAAAGATCTGGGTCTGCATGCCGGGAGCTCCTCTTCTTTTATGAAACAACACAGATATCTTGGCATTGTAATGTAGCACAAAATGAAGTCGGCGATTTGTTTGGAATACAGCCTTGAGAAAACAACATATGAATACCTGTAGGTGAGAGGAATTGCTTGTGCCTTTCCTGCACATTGTCAGTAGCATAATAATTCTGTATGTTTTACAGAGAACATGAAATAATGTCTTTTATCTGAGCATAAGAGGGAAGGTGGATGAATGGTGGTGTCAGGGTATCTGCAAAGCTCACTTCCACGTGTTGTTTGCATGTATAGGCAGATAAAAATTCAGCTTCATCCAGAAATATCAATCTCTGTTGAAGAAAAAGATTCTTTATCACATACGATCATACAATGTATGTATTGCACATATCTTGTATGATTGCATGTGTTGTCACAAGCTGAAAATAGAGCTGCTAAAATGGCCAGCAATAAAATATTTAACAACAGGACAGACAGGAGGACAGACACTTCTCCACATACAGCTGTGGTATTTGTTTTCCTCATATAAGTTGCACAAATGTTACTGTTGTTCGGTCATGTAACGTTGCTTTGTGGGACATTTCTCTGTATTTAGTTGAGTGAAGGACCTGTGTAGTTAACAGACCACCTGATCACCACGCCCCCGCTCCGTACCGCCGGCGTATCCATTCACACTGGTTCGGCTCTTCAATAATGCGTCCCTGATACTACCTCCAGAGATGGATCAGCGCCGGAGCGAAATTTCCCCCCTCGCCGCATCTGAAACTTTCACACACAGGAGGATGCGGAGAATTGGTGCAAGATCCCCGCCTGCAAACGGCTGTGTGAATGGGGCTACTGACTGGATGAAGGCTTTAAAAGTAAATACAAAATCACATCAAACATTTAAACTAAACACCTCTTTGCCCAGGGTTCTGCAGCCTTCAGTAATGCTGTGTCCATCTCCAGCACTGACTGCCCTCCATATGCACATGCCTCTGACTCTGTCTAAACAGAGGGTTAGAAACCAACACAACAACACTCCTCCTCCACTGCTAACATCTGGATCAGAGCCACTACATCCATCCAACCCCCTCATCCTCCGCCCCCTCTCTGTCCTCCTCTCATCACAGGTTCCCTGCCTGAAGGCTGGAAGCGCTACATGAAGCAGCAGGGAGGGAGTGGTTGCTTGTGACAGAGAGCTTCAGCTCACAATATCATGGAGCAGAGCGAATGACCCTCAGCGCCCCCAGAGCCTAAGGGACTGTTGGCTCGCTGATGGCTATGTTCATAACGTCCAGACGCAGATGCTGCAAACGTTTGTAGGCAGAAGACACAGCTTCTAGGGCGGCCCACAGCAAACCCTGAGGGGGAGGGAGGAAATCGCTTCATGCACTGCAAAAAATTACTTTTTTCTGGATATGTCTATACTCTTTACTTATTTTACCGCACTAGAAGATAATATTAAGCATTCTTATCAGATTTCAATTTGTATGCATTCTTTATATGTATACTTTTAGTTTATATCAGTGTTACCACTTTTCAGAAATCTTTATGAGACCAGGAAATGGATCACAGGGAATGTAAAGCACCACCAGGCAACAGTGTGTATTAGAAATTAAATATACACGTCCAGATATTATTGAAGGTTGACTTATAACCTCCAGCAAATATGCTATCTGGTAATATAACATTTGATTAATAAAAAAAATTACTGGGTCAATTAATCTTTTAGAGGTTTTTCCACTGACATGGTGCTGAGGTCTTTTCATGGACTGGCCCATATTTTCTAGGATTTGTGAGCTATCCTGTGTGAGTGCATCACCTTGACTCCCTTTCCCAATGCGACTTAAACAGCCAATAGCAACGAAGGCAGACAATGGTGTGATATTACATAGAGCACCTATAATAGCAGCAGTTTCAATGCCCCAGTCAGCTGATTAAATAACCAGAAATCCAACCAACATGAAGCAAAATTAGTAAGCTTGCATGGTGGAGCACTAGTGAGGTCACTGCCTAGACACATTGGTCAAAGTATCAGACACAGAGGAGTTAGATCTGGGCAGAGCTGAAATTAGGTGATTAATCAATTAGTCAGTCATCAAAAAGATTGTATATTGACGATTTTTATCATTTGTTTGTGAGAATAATGTTTTATGCTAAACATTTGCTAGTTTCATTTTATCAGTGTAAGGATCTGCTGCTTGACTTACTTTCACTCTGATGTGACAATAATAGATCATTATAAACATTTAGGGTGTCCGGACAAAACCATAATCATGGGCATTGACAAACTGTGATGGGCATTGTGTTCGTAATCTCTGTATGAAGGTATTATTGGTGCAAAAGGTTTGAGCACCTGTGTGGAATCTGTAGTTGTGACAGTGATTGTGTATGTGTATCAGTAAATTTGAGGTCACAGATTCTATGAGTTGTGTACTTGTAGATTTTTCTACAACAAAACAAATCCTATTTTACAAGTCACAGGTTAAAAAACTGACACGCTCACATTTTTGCTCCTATTGTTGTAGCATATTTGGTGCAAAACATATTTGTGTACTTGTATCAAATAATGTGAAGTTGTGGACAAAATTTTATTATGTGCAAATCTGACTGTGAACTTGTGCAATAAATGTTCAATGTAGTTAAAATAATTTCTCACGAAAATATTTGTGTTCGTTTAAAACACAAACACAAATCGATAAGTACAACTGCGTGAGTCTTCCCCACGAGTCACAGAATCTGTTTCCTTCAACTACAAATCACAAATCGCGCCTCCACTGAGATATGTGGTGCAAAACGATCTGTGCATTCAGTCTATGCTGCAAAAGGCGGATGCTGATCTGAGAGCGACCGATGCTGCAGCCCTAGATCTGAGATGCATTCCATTAGTAATTTTAGGTTTACACCTTCAATACTAGCAGGGGCGTCACTAGGTTTTAAGAACAGGGGAGGCTTAGCCCCCAAGAGATGCACAGGATAAGAACGTAGTGTCCGAGCACAAAATTTCACAAACAGCTAAGACTAAGAAATGATTTATTATCATTATTTCAGTCCTTTTTTTTGATACAGTACAAGAACAAACACAGGTTTGTGTGACTTACTTGCTTTCTTACATCGATTCTTCTTCATGCACGTTCTTCTCCTCATGCTGTTCTAGTCGCTCTGTGTGCTTCAACGTACACACGCTGCAGGTACCGAGTGCAAGCAAGGTCGCAGGGAAACGTGGACTGGATTTTCAGTGATGTGGGCGTTCTCTATATGAACAAGTGGAATGGATGGAGGCACTGAAGGGGCTCTCTCTACCTTACACTGTGAAGTGAAAAGAAACAGACAGATTTGTGATCATATTTGAGTGAATCACGACTATTTATTTATCTAAACTCATATTCTGGTAATTTTATATTGAATTTGTCGGTACGTGTTTGTAAAAAAAAAATAAGGGGAAAAAAGTTTTTAGTAAAAACACCAAATTATTTAGGGGGGTTTAAGAATATTTTAGGGGGGCTTCAGCCCCCCTAAAATAGGAAAAACGACGCCACTGAATACTAGTGTTCTTAAAATACCTGTGTGTGGCAGCTATAGTATGATAAAAATTCTCGTCACAAAAAGATTGTGGTTATAAAAAAGTGTTTTTAATCAAAGCATTAATTAATTTTTTTTTGTGATAGGACAAAAATTGCAGTTTCCATGTTAAAGTCTGACTTGGTACGTGCAACATCCAATGCTTTCTGCCGAAGGACACACTTGGATGTAAAGAGATTCTGACTTCTGATGATCAAAATTATTATTCAATTCAATACATACAAATGTATCTGACCATGGCATAAAGTCATTTGCTTGGTTTGCAATCTTTTTGCAGTGTGTCCATCTGGCCCTGCCGAGTTATGCGAAAGAAACTGGTTGTCGAGCCATCTAATGGCACTGGGCCTTGCCCAGCAGGGCTTTGTAACAGAAGCGGCCCAGTCCTGTTTTGTCTGACCCACAATTCACTGGGACGCCCCCAGAGACAGTGACTATCCCTGCCAGAAAGCATGGAAAAAACCACCAAGCTAAACCAAGTGCACCACATGAAGGAGACAAGGAACTGTATCAAGAGGACAAGCAGCCATGTGAAATGGACTGCCGTTCAAAACAGCTGAAACCACACAATTGCATCCTGGAATAGATGTCTTAAAAGGAATAGACATCTGAACCATTTCCACTCATTTAGTTCATTCAACAATAGATGGAGGATTTGAACGTCTGTGGGCCTGTTAGTAGCTATCCCACTGTGCAAAGACACGTCGAAACGACGTCTTTTTAGGGTCATTTTTGCACGTCCAATCTCGGATATGTGTATATATATATATATATATATATATATA
>OMLP01039135.1:0-10874 GCA_900302685.1 Spondyliosoma cantharus | reverse complement strand
TGCTCCGCCGTCCAACGTCCTCCAGCAATCCCCACCGGTTGCGTTTTGAGTCGCCACGGCGCAGTACGGTAGACAGCTGGCGTCGTGAGGCCGAGGAGATCCCGCGATAATCACATGATCACTTGCGACCGCAGTTATAGGTATGTGTCATAAAAACAACAGCAGGAAGTGTTCCCGACCGAAGGATGAGCAGAAGAGCTTGCGTTTGTCTCTTTTTTGAGATTTGTGTGCTGGTATCAACACGGAGTGTTTTATTTTGAAAAGTAACCGGATGTCATATTGTTGTTTCGGTGTTTATTTTTTGTATTCCTGGATAGTTAAGAGGTTGATAGAAGTGTTTTTTTTAGATTTTTTTTATTATTGTGGACTGGTCTAAAGAGAAGTGTTATAATCTTGGTTAAGTTAATATAACTTAAGTAATGTTCATGTTCTTGATATTGCAATGCAACAATCCTTTAATAAAATCCAGACATTTTTTCTGGATTTTTGTTTTCCAAAAGGTTTTTCAGTATGTTTTTAAAAACCAAGGTTTGAACCGAACCGTGGGTTTGGTGAACCGTTACATCCCTAACATATACATATATACACGTATATATACATATATACACGTATATATACATATATACACACACACACACACACACATATATATACACATGAAAAAAGTTTAAATAAACAGGGAACACCACACTGTGCAGCCGGGGGGAGGGACTTAGAGCTCAAATCAAGTCAGTAGCCCCATTCACACTGCCCTTTGAATGCGGGGATCCTGCACCAATTCTCCACCTCCTCCTCTGTGTGAAAGTCTCAGATACAGCAAGGGGTGAAAAGTCGCTGCAGCTCTGATGCTCCTCCAGAGGTAGTATCAGAGGCGCAGCAGAGGCGAACCGCACCTGTGTGAATGGATAAGCCGGCGGCGCAGAGTGGGGGCGTGTCAATCTGATGGTGTTCACAGTGTGATAACTAAACAGATCCTTCACTCAACAAAATAAAGAGAAAATGTCCCACAAAGCAACGTTACATGACCAAACAGCAGTAACATAGTAACTGGTAGTGTCTTTGGCAACTTATGAGGACAAAAATACCACAGTTATACGTGGAGAAGCATCTGTCATCCTGTCTAGAGGCAGGAACCCTGTTCGATATTCCGCCGTGCTCTCTGTAGCCCTTTTCACACAGAGAAGCCACATTATCGCTGCAGCAGTGGTTCACCAATTCTCCGCCGTTGGTCATTCACACAGAGCGAAGCAGCTCCGCCTTAAAGACGAACCGCTGTGTAATTCACACAGAAAACCGGCGCTGCAGCTCCTAAAGAGGTGTGACAGTGTGTTTTCAAGGCGTTTCCCCGGTGTCCTCCTGTCAATCTAAACCTTTACCCACGGACAGTTTCTAATCATATGGATGCTGTTATAATGTGTTGTGATTGAGATCCTGACCCACCAAACATCCTGGAAAGTGACAAAGTTACGTTCTTCCCTCTAAATTACATAATTACATAATCTCCATCAGTAAACAGACGCTGTCTGACTCTGTCACTCACGGGGACGGAGCATGGGGCAAAGTTCACTGAAGTCTCGGTCTGGAGGGCTGACCATCGCAGAGATTTTTTTTCAACATGAACACCTGGTGAGTTAAAGTTTTTTGCCGGTGACAGACGCTGTTTTTCGGGCAGAAATGTGATGAAGAGTTGGTAGGACAGGCAGTAGGACAGACAGGAGGACAGACACTTCTCCATGTATATCTGCAGTATTTTTTTCCTCATACAAGTTGCCAACGACAGTTACAGTTACTACGTTACTTTTGTTTGGTCCTGTAACATTGCTTTGTGGGACATTTCACTTTATTTAGTTGAGTGAAGGACCTGTATAGTTATCAGATGGCTTATCCATTCACACTGGTTCGGTTCGCCAATGTTGCGCCTCTGATAGGTCTTGTTTGCTTTTTTGTGTGTATACAAGTTTGGCAATGAAATGCCACAATAGTGGAAATCTACAGGGGTGTTGGTGTAGTATGGCAGTGCATAGTTCACGTGTTTTGGAGGAGTGGCTCTGGAGGGAGAGGGTGGGATTTCTTTCTTTGTTGGATACTTGTAGGGTTGTTGTTCTCGCTAGTTTCTACAATGTAGTTGAATGTTTTTTACACATTTTTAACTTCATAATCATCAGAAAATATTTTTAAAATCCGGGCTATAGTAACAAAACAATAGCAGGGGCAGGATTATGAAATACTGTGAAATTAAAGTGGCTGACCTCTATGGTAGTCACTGTGAGGTCAAACCTATTGGCTTTTGCAAAGGGCTCAGTTACAAGAGAAGGAACAGCTGGACACCCCTATGTTGTGCCATGCTCTAGACTGAGCATACAGGAGAGCAGGCATTTGTTCAAACATGCTGTGCACTTTATACTTTAACTATGCAAATTGATCAGATGTATTGTAGAAAAACAAGGGAAGCAGTAGAACAAACATCCTGAAAACACAAGTCTACTTCTTCAAGTGAGTAAGCTCATGCTCATTGTGACATGCTCATCATTCAACTACATAATTGCTTTACCTTTTGTTCATTGCCTCACCTGCAGCTGGGATCAGTGATGTGACTGGAATAGGTGTCCATGGGTACTGGGTCCATGGAGAGGTCAGAAATCAGTAGTGACTTCCTGTGTTTTAGGCTGCAGCGACTTCGGACCTCCTCAGATACAGTAAGCAGTGCTGCACACAACAACAAGAAGGGATTATGGTCATCATCGACAGCATGCAGAGCCAAACCAACAGTAATGGTTCATGGACTCGCTGTACATTTGTAAAGAAAAGGCCTTCAGGTACAAGAACTGACTGGATGCTGCCTATTGACAATGTTGGCATAAC
This sequence comes from Spondyliosoma cantharus, assembly GCA_900302685.1. Lineage (NCBI taxonomy): Eukaryota > Metazoa > Chordata > Actinopteri > Spariformes > Sparidae > Spondyliosoma > Spondyliosoma cantharus. Next base: position 8,012 of record OMLP01039135.1, on the reverse strand, counting down.
AATAAACAACTCTTAACCATGTCCAGCTTTTCTTTGCAGTGCAATATTCTCTTAGTAACATAGTATGATAATGATAATTAATATGAAAAGGATCATAGCAGAAATTTCCCATGGTGCAATGTGCAAGCAGTGTAGATGTAGATTTATGTATAAAAATGCCATTGAGTGTGTTACATACCAGCCAGATAGGCCACACTATGGGTGTTGACCTCAAACTTGTCACATTTCAGATGCTTGCTGATGAGCGCCAACAGTGTGTGCAGGATTCTCACTGTCCTCGCTACTGTCGTGGGTGATGGGTGTCTATAGCCTACAGACAAAAGTTAGAAAGTTAGAAAGACAGACAGGGACAAGATGCATCTGCATTAAAATAAGAGAGAGAGAAACTCCATCCACAGATAATATTACATATAGTGCTGCTCAGCGTGACGCTACCTGAAGTTCACTCTGACTTCTGTCCTGAAATACTGCAGTTGAACTGAACTATGTGCATACTTTGAAAATCAGTTTCTTAATCACACTGAGCGCAAGCAAATTTATCTGTGCATTTACCGTTGGTCATTGTGTTTTCTCTACAAACTGTATGTTACTGATATGAACCTCTTCAGCCACTGATCCAAACATACTGTACTGAACATTGAATGACTACCTGCGAATGCTGATCTCCATCAACGGCTGCTTTACCTTTGAGTAGATGGCCCACCAGTGCAAAGTTGAAGTTGGCACTGAAGTTGAGTCCCACAAAATGATCCATCTGCTTGCAGTGCCATTCTAACGGACGCCTGATCTCCATGAACACTTCTTCTGGACTCTTGAGGAGAAGAGGGGGGTTGGGTCATCATTTTAAAAACATAAAATACACTTTTGCACATAGGTAGGTCTTGTTCATGTGTGAGTGTCGCCCTTTTTACACAGAGAAGGCGGCACCTTTGCTCCAATGTAAGGCCGGCAAATTGCTGCCTTCTCTATGTAAAAACGAGGTGTAATATTCCTCCTTTACCAAAAGCCGGCACTTGGCCGCCTCTGTGGTAGGCGTAAATATGGGTTCTTAGCGGGGGGCTTTTAATTTGAAAGTAGCGACCGTTCGTAGTTTTCCGGCCACCTCACAGCTAGCGGACACAACCAAACAGCTCTGCTAGCTGTCAGCTACAGAGATCTCAGCGTTGTTTTGTTGATCCGTTCTGTGCATGCAACATCTACTACATGTCTGTCCATTCTACATTCTGTCCACACAGAGGAGAGGGACCTCTCTCTGTGGCTCCTCCTGAGGTTTTTTCCATTTTCATTCCCTGCTACAAGGGTTTTTGGGGAGTTTTTCCTTGCTCTCATCGAGGTTCTAAGGACAGAGTTTGTCATGCAATGTACAGGTCCTTGAGCCCACCGAAAGAATGTGATTTATGATTCTGAGCTATAAAGGTAAAACTGACTTGAATTGACTTTATATTCTTGAATTTGTTTCACCTCTCCTTTTCAGTTCAATTCCACAGCTCGTGTCAAAGTTGTTTAACAAAAGCACTTTAATTGAAATACTGTATGTACTGTACTTATGCTCTTTAACATCTTTTAATGCCATCAGAAGTGCATTGGCAATGATACTACGTTAAAGTGCAACTTAACACACTTTTTTAGCTTGGCAACACCCTCCTCATAAATTCGCCGAATGCATTCAAATGCATTCATTATCACTACTTATGGGACCAGACTCAAATGGTAGTGTAAGAATGAGTCTGTACAGTTCATATGGATTAAGTGTCAAGTCACATAAAAAAAGCGTTCACACGTGTTCTCATGTGTCTCAGTGCAGTGTGTTCCAAAACCAAATGAGAGAAAAAATTAACTTGTTCTTTCTAGATTGTATAGTGTGTGTTTACCTTGTCATTAAATACGCGCATTGTGTCCAGTGTGTGGAGGTTCTGCTCCAGCAGAGCCGTTCCAGCAGAGTAAAGGTTGACTTCATCCAGCTGTAGCACAGCTACTGCCACCCAGAACAGAGCTTTGTGCATGGGAGACTCCTGCAAACATGCACAGAGTGTGTACTAATGAGCTGCTGACTATTCATCTCATTTAGAAGTATTAATTTCACTTAGCATAAATATTCCACAAAATAAGAAGAAGTTATGATGACTGTTCCTATTGAGAAGGTGCCATTCTCCTGCTCACCAACTAAACATGTTCTCTGCTAAGCTTCAACAGAAGACTGAGAGGAAAGAGAGACACATATAGTATGTGCTTTGTGTTTTCCTGTTTCAAATATTGAAAAATAATATTCATTTATTTGGTATAAAAGAAACACATCAATAAAGTAGGCACAGACAGCCTCAGGTAAGGTTCAAACATAATCAATCTGAAAACCGATGGCTCACTTTGTAAGTATTGATATTGAACTGTAATGAACAGAGTGTTGGCATTTTGCTGTGCCTAGAATTGGATCTACAGTGGCTGTATACCTTGCTGAGTAGTGGCTGCAGCTTGGTCAGAGCAATGACTGTGGCCTCTATTAATACTTGGCTGTTGTAATTGTCCGGCCCCTTCAGACAGCTCTCCAGACCCTGGCGGAAGGAACAGGAGAAAGAAGTAGGGATTATATCAAATTCATGACATAATATAACAAAAAGAAATACTTATCAGGAAAAAAATGTGCAGTCACCATACTGATTAACTGTTACATACACCAAAATAAGAAAGAATTCACTTGAAGAAAGCTTTCAGACTACAAATTAATTCAAAGTAATGTACTATACATTATTTATATTAAAAGTCATTATTTCAGAACAAAAGGAGGAAGAAAATCTCCTAAAGTTTTGGGATCATAATCTTTTTATCCAAAATCCACTGGATAATGTCAGAAACAGATCACCTCACAGTTACTACAAAAAAAGAAAAAAACACAGCCATGATGATACAGGAAGAGGAAAAACATTCGCAGAATAAAGATAATAATTAACGTATATGGCATGTCTGGTTCACTGCAACTTCACAACAAACATAAGGCTATTTTTTTTAAAAATATATTTAATTAACCACAGGGCATGCCAGTTACTGAAGGAAGTCAACCGCTGCTGAGGCTCATGGCTGCCATCCAGCAAACTGATTGGCTGGTGAGCTAACCACACAAGGAACAATACTCTCTTGGAAACCAGTTCCTTTTGTTTATGTTTCTTTCCGAAGTTTTTTTTCCTTTTTGCACCCCAGGTTAGGACTAGTATTATGTTAATACATCCGTAGATCTGACTAGTCCATAACAATGATATCATAACAACGTTCAGCAATGAAATCTATGACTTAACATGTTCAAGGGTCATAGCATAGGTTTGACAGAGAGGGTCATATGAGTGAATGTGTGCTCTCACCCGATCTATGCTGAGCAAAGGGCTGGCCTTGCTGAGGATTCGGATGATCTGCTTTATCTGGCCATGGCTCACCCTCTTGCTGATGCAGCCAAACACCACCAGTGCTCTTGGCTGGAGAGATGGGTTGTACTGGAATGCAAACCTGGAATCAAAACACACACACAAATACATCACTGATTCTTGAGACTCATCCCATGAAGAAAAGCGCTAATTCTGCTGAAAATGAAAAACATTTAAAGTGTAAGATTTTTACATATTTTTGAGTAGAATTTTGTAATTTATATGATTATATGTCAGACCAGTACCCACAAAAACAGTTGTTCCGAAAAAAGAGAACAATGTTTTTGTCACCACCATCAGATGTCAAATCATCCCTAAATATAATTTAGGATCACACAAAAAATGAAACGTTTAAATTCAACCGTTTTATCTAAAATATCATTAATTTCTCCTTTATTTCCTTCACAAACAGGCCTACATATCCATATATGAATGTTACCCCAATGATTAACACTATAAATGAAGTAAGTTGCACCATTTCTGAACCATTTTACAAAATGTCAACAACATTTTACCAAATTAAACACAATTAACTTCACAAGCACTAATTAAACGGTAATTCCAAGACAGCCCCATGTCAACAACGCAACAATGTCAGATGGACATTTTTTGTTTCAGATGAATTTGGTTACAATCGGTTCCTCAGGTGTCGTTGATCTATTAAAGTATTTATCTCTTTGAATAAAAAAATTCTGTTTATTTCCAATATTCTTATTTTGTATATTTAATGCTAATTATAAAAGTTGCATGACGTAAGAGTTGGTTGGTCAAAGGAGTTCATGTGAAGTAGTAAAACAAATGACAGATGTGACTATTCAACTTTTAATAGAATCTATGTGTACTTAGAGTCTAGATATTATACTTTATTAGCTCTGAATCTATGTAAGGTTAAATAAATTGAAATAATTAGCTTTTTATGGTATCTGATTGTGTTGACAAAAACATGAGGAAAAAAAGCACATTTAATCAAAAAACCACAAACCTAAGATGTTTGCACCAAAATAGTGCATAATTGCTAAGGCCCTGCTCTATCAATATGTAACTTTAGATTTCTCAATACTTAAACTTTTTCTTTTCAAAATTTAAACTCAAATTCTCAAGAAACAGTGACACACATTCCATAATGCACGTTGATGTTCTTAACATAGATGCATGAGAATAAGATGGCGGTTCATACTTCTGTGCGAGCTCTGTCCACTGGTCTAACCACTTGCAGGATGGGATGTCCCTCATACAAGCCTGGCAGAAAGAAAACATGTTTTTAATGTGACAGATTTGTTAAAAAAAAAAATAAGCTGTCAGTGTGAGGAAAACACAAGACCCTACAACCTCAACAGGACAACAACAGAGAATACCACATTTGGCTGATAACCTCCCACACAAAGTATCTTAATCAACCATTTAAAGTGTTGCAGCTTCATACTGATAATAGTGATTAAGAATTGCTTGCTGCATTTCAGCCTTGTTCTATTTCCTTTTTTTGAGATTCAAATTAAGAATTTAACAAACTTAATATATTGTGGCAAATTCTGTTATCACAGAGTACTACAGAGCCCCCTAAGCATTATATGTTTTAGGACTGCTTTTGTGTTCCCTCGCAATACTGTTTTCCTTCGGAGCTGCTCTTCATCGTTAGTGTCTCTGGGCTCTTTAGAGCTGACAGCCTACCAGCTGACCAGCTCTACACTGCTGTCGGCTGCCCTGCCACCCAGCCTGTTTGCTCTACCCAATGAGCCCAGAGACACCATAACTGCAACAGCAAAAGTGTTGATGTATCTATCGGCAGGGCAACAGCTTACAATCAGCTGCATCGCCTGCTGTTTGTTGTACCAACCAACCAAGAGAAAAACTCAAGCACGGCTCCCTCTTCCACTGGTTCTACAGTAGGACTACCAGGGTACCTATGGGTATGGACACAGGAGGACAGCAGAGATCTGGCACTTGTCCACAGGTCATACCAATCTCCCTCCCTCCTGTTGTCAAGCGGACTGACGTAACCAGGGCCATGAAAATCTCTGTCAGTGTAACTGATGCTTATTATTTCCTAATTGTGCACTCAGTGGTCAATGGATTATGACCTTATTGCCCCATTGTTAAACATACCAACACCCTAGCTATTGAGAGGGAAAACAAAAGTAGTCCTAAAAAAAAAAAATGAATTCATAAACCTTAGGGGGCTCTATAGGATGCAAACATGTTTATAATATTATTATTTTCTGCCGAATCTGTAAACTCTTGCAGGGGTTTTCGTCATCACATAAATGTGTTGGGGAAACAGAGAAGAAGTGAAAAACACAAACTGATTTCATCTTTTCTGCTGACCTCCATGATCTCCAGTAACGCCTCAGTGACAGTCTCCAGGGAGGACAGGGCGAACGTCTCCCTCTCATAGGAGCCTGGTGAGAAGGAGCGGTCTCTGTAGCTGGAGCGGAAGGCGATGACAGCGGCTGACTTGACTTTGCTGATACCGAACAGCAGGTAGAACTTGGGCAGGGAGAACTCAGTCAGGCTCAGCCTCAGAACCTGCTTTGTCTCCTCTGAAAACATTGAACACAACATCCAACATATATTTTGATAGGACACAAATTGCGTTGCATTTTTTGTATGTGCGTCCACTGTGGTGCCTGTGTGCTCACCATTGCTAACTATAGTTTGAGTTTGCTTAGCTATCAGATTGCTCTCATGTAAGTCACCTACACCATTTCAATACACTGTATGAATTTAGGACACGACATAACACTAGGAAGGTAGGCTGTTGGTCTAATCAAACAGCTGATGTAAGTCCTCACCACTAAAGTTGAGCTGCGAGCAGGTGCAGAGGGAGTGGATGATGTTGATAACCAAACCGTGGGTGGATGCCCTGAGGGAAAGTGGCCCAGTGGCTACCAGCAGGGTTACCACATGAAACAGGTAGGGCAGGTGGGCTGCCACATCCAGGGAGTTGTTGAATGACAGCATGAGCATGTAGCGTGCCAATATGGCAATGTCATCCCACATCAAGTGCTGCTCCAGCGTGGGCGTTGGCGACAAGCACGTCTTGTCTATGATCTTACACATCCGACCAATAACCTGCCACAGAGAAAAGAGAAGACAAGCATTGACACTCTATAGACAAAAGCCAAATTTTTCATAGAAAACAAATAGAACCCTCTGCTAATAGTTGAGCTTTCCTTGACCACAATGGCCTCAAACATCAATGGAGAAGAAATCCTGGACAGGATCATTACATCAGAATCAGAATTCCTTTATTTGTCCCACAAACAGGGAAATTTTTTTGTCACAGCAGCCAAAGGACAGAAATATTACAATAAACACAAATAGTAAAAAATAAACAATATAATAAAAAGGTAAGAAATAGAATACTAGAAGATTTGTATACATGATACATGATATTGTAGAATATGAATATGTAATTGTAAACAGTGTGGCAGTGTATTGTTATTTACAAATAATAAATATGGGGGGTATTAAAAAAATGTCCAGATTCCAGAAAAATTTGTGGTGTATAGAGTTTGTACTGCACAGTGCACAGTGAGGTCTACTGGGAGCAGTGCTGGTTGTAAAGTCTGACAGCAGCAGGAAGGAAGGACCTGTCTACAAAGTTCTTAATAAGTTCTCTGTAGGCTCCATCGTCCCTGTCCCTGATGAGGCCGACGATAACAGAGTTGCCAGAGAAATTTTGTAGATGGCTGTGGGGTGATTGAAGTCTGCAATGTACAGGCTGAACAGGAAAGGGGCCACGACTGTTCCCTGTGGGGCCCCTGTACTGCAGACAACTGTGTCCGACACACAGTATCGAGTCCTCACGTACTGTGACCGGTTGGTGAGGTATTCGAGGATCCAGGAAGTGAGGTGTTGGTCCACCCCTGTGAGCTCCAGCTCGTCCCCCAAAAGTGCAGGCACAGTGATCTGTCCAGGAGGAAGATGATGGAGTCATCCACTCTGATGCCAGGTTGGTAGGCAAACTGGAGAGGGTCCATGAAAGGACCCATCAGAGGACGGAGATGGACAAGGACCAGCTGCTCCAGGGTCTTCATCAGGTGTGAAGTGAGAGCAACTGGTCTGTAAGGTGTTGGAGTTCTTTGGGGGAGGGGTCTTTTGTACTGGTACATACAATACATCAAGGCGGCAACAAATATGGCCATACAGCTCCAGGGATTCTGCCAGTCTATTACAAACCTGTTGGCCCACCTAGCCTAAAATGACTCCCTAACGTGCTGAAGCATCGGGAATATCATTTTTAAATGTTGGGTAATAAGGTGAGGAGGTGAATAAGGAGATGAAGTTACAGAAAAAGGTTGAACTCTTCTGTGAGGGCGTGCAGCACCCGGACAATCTACAGTGCACACATTCTAGGATTTGTCTTGAAATCCATTTTCAAAAGGCAAATGGTGGCAAGCATGTTTTGATTTATTGACTCAAATACTATTTCAAGAGGAACATGAAGTGTATGGTGTAAGTGGATGGTAAATTCTATCAAGCTCTAAAGTCACTGTATAGTTCTTCAGTTGCATATGTTCAGGTAAATGATTTCCACACTGGCTGGTTTAAAACCCCCTTTGGTGTTAAACAGGGAGATGTGCTATCCCCTACTTTGTTTTC
>OMLP01039134.1:0-12749 GCA_900302685.1 Spondyliosoma cantharus | reverse complement strand
CGTATCCGGATCTCCTCACACTGGAGCAGACTCGGTCCAGACTCGTTCAGTCTCATTAATCCACAACAGTCAGTTTAGATGCACAGAACGGGACCGAACCGCCGGCAAAATCCCAGTCCAGCTTGCGCCGCTGCAGGTATAGATCCGCTTGTTTCTTAGTGTCTGTTGTGGGGGTTTGCTCTGCACTGATTGGCTCTGGTGTGCAAGTGGCTATGGTGGCAGACAGACAGAGATGTCTTGCTTTTATAAAGAGATGGTGACGGACAAATCCTGTCGAGTATGCCTCTAATTTTGGGGTTTTAATAACAGGTTTATTTCAAGCAACAGTTTGTTTTCACTTTTCACTGTCAGAGAACTTCTGTGTTGTGGGAGGGGAGGGCATCAATGCTGCAACCTCCCCGGTGACGTAAGCAAATGTTTAAAACTGATTAATTTTAAAAGAGCAAATGCTACTTGACTGCCTCGAACTCCTGTAACTAACTCACTGACTAACCAGCCAAAACAATACCTATTTTGTTGAATCCACAGAGCATTGCTTTAAACATTTCTTCAAACAAACTATTTCATGTTGTCCAGTCATAATAAACATGTCATTGTCCTTTAAAGAAGATCCCTAAATCTTTGCCGATCGTTTTTGTTCTTCATGCCTGGTACTTATTCTTCATGACACCCAAATTATGACTGTAAGGGAAACATCATGTGTTGACTGGAGTAGTTACGCTGATGTTGATGTGACTGATAAAGTCAAAACTAGTTTAACTAAAACCGGTTAACTGTTTTTGCTGAATGTTAGCCATTAAGCAGCCTTAGCTGATTAGGCTACAGCTCATTAAATCATGGATTTAAACTATGTTACTATTGACTAGTGACTAATGACTCTGCAGCATCAACATACTGTTGTTTCAGTTTGGAATAAAATTGTCAGCTAACGTACACCTTGTGAAATTCAAATCTGCGAGCGCGTGAACAACAGGAAAAAGGAAAACCACAAGAATAAGACAGTATGGAAAAGGTCATGTCACTCGTCTCTCTTGCTCCACTTCCTGTGCCTGTTATCTTTTAATCGACACTCTCCTTTTACTTTCTTGTTTTGAGCTCCGAAAGTTGCAAATAAAACATCATCTTCTAAATGTATCGTCTATGTGGCCTATTGAAACACAATACACATACTACACTGGACATGTGAGTGGGTGGTGAGACTTTGCATCTAGCTCGAATTTTCTTGAATCTTTCCTATAAACGGTGTATTTACCTGTTTTTGAACACAGCTGCATGACATGTGTTCGTGAGGATATAATTTAATGTCAGCTCTCCAATACAATTGGCATGTTTAAAGTGCCTTATCTTTCAGGAAACAAAAAAAAATGAACTTATTGTGTACAAACTCATACCACCCTGCTACTTCTCTTAGCTGTGTATCAATTGTTTCACCAGTGTGTTTTTTTTGCAATATGACAAAAGTTCATATGTCGCTGAGCAGACAGTATTTACAGCATGACCAAATCCAGAACCATCATCACATATTTACAAACACAAAAGTCGCTAAAATTGCTTTAAGAGTAAAAGTATTCAGTGGTTGTGTGAATCCCAGGCTGCAGCAGGAATCCTCAGAACCTGCAGCAGACACCACATCCTCTCATGTTAGGACAGCAACCGCAGCAAAACCTACAGCCAGCGGGGCTGCGCTTGTGTCTGCTGTAATACGGCATCTGTGAGAAAGGGAAAAGACATGAGCAAGGTGTTCATCTCCAGCATCATCTCTCACTCTTTCTTCTCTCTCCTGCTCAATGTATTTGTCTCAGTTCATTCAGTTCATTGAACAAACCTTCCAGGACTCCTCTGACATCTCTTCATATGCAGCAGCTGGACCGTCATTGCTCATTGGCTCCTCCAGCTCTTTCACCTGTCAATGAATTGTGCACATTTACAGCAGAAGCCACATTTCAGCATTTAGACAAAACCTTTACAGCTAATAAGCAACTGAAATGATTGAAGTCAAGTTCTTACCTCAGTGAATGGGACAGCAGAGCTCTCCTGAAGGCAAATGAAGGTGAGCACGACGGCCACTGCAACTGCAACACTGAACGTCTTCATCTTAGGAGGCTTTGGTTTCTTCTGCTCTCTCGTGACTTTTGTCAGCTCATTTGAGTTAACTCTGTCTGATGGCTGAGTATGCACAACGTACAGGTATTTATACTCAGTTGGGTCACTGTTGCCTCATCACTGGCAGAACTTACCTGCTTCCAGTAATGAGTTTTGGATCATCCCCTGATTGATGCTGGGAATGGGACATTTTTGGTTATTTGAACTTTTGGCATTATACCTGTTCCAAAAGAGCAAATGAACAAGGTACAAGGTTCATTTATTTATCCTCCAGTTCGAGTAAAACAATGTTATCAATAAATGTATTAATAATAAGTCATAAAAATAAAGTATTTCTGTGGTGCAGTCGAAGGATGAACTGTTACATGAAATGATGTTGTATGTAAGGTACCTGAACCTGAGAGAAACAGGACAATTACAATCATTCAAATGAAATAATTCACATTCACATTCATTCCATTATTCACTGGCAACCATACACACGTGTTTCTTTAGAAAAAAAATCTAAATGTTATGACCTTGACAGTAAATGTATCTTTGTGATACACATGGTAAAATTAAAACATACAGTATGAGTGCGACATATTTTAAAGACCTCAGCAGTTCCAAATATCCATTGCAATAACCGGAATTGTCAAAACCGCTCAAGCTCTGTGGAGATGCAGCAAGTTCAAGTACTCTGACCAGTTCTGCGCTGGCCTGAGGTCTGAACTTGGTCTTGGCCACATCAGGACAATTACATTTTTGTTTTTGAAGCCGTTTCTTGTTTAGCTTTGGTTTAATGGAGAATCTCTTCCAAAGCTGGGACTCGCGAGTTCTCCTCCAGGTCTTTGAATTATGCTGCAATTATTTTTATCCTCTGTGTTCAGAAGCCTTCCCAGTCCCGCTGCAGAGAAGTTTCCCCACATCTTCACGATGTAACCACAACTGGATGGATGTGTTTTGTTTTGATATGCAGTGTTTAGGTTTTACCAAACGTAAGCCTCACTTTGATGGCTAAATGTCCCTAATATTGGCCTCGAAATTCTAGGTGTCATGTAACACTTTATTATTTTTATTTATTTATTTATTCTTTTTTTTGCCATTTTAAAGGAATACAGTTAATTGGGCTCATCAGCCTGATAACAAACTGATGAAAGGGCTGGATTGAGGTTGTTAAAGGGCCACATTTGGTCCACAGGCTGCCAGTTGAATGGGTTTACAATGTCAAATCATTTTTACTACATAATAATCCTAATAGCTGGCAGCAGAGAGAGCTTGAAGTTCCTTGGAGCGACAGCGAGCAAATAACACGCTGTGGGTTTGTTTGAAATGTTTAATCGGCGTCATGTCGACTAACCGGCTGATCGTCAATAACTTATTCCGGAACTTGTGCCAGTGACGCTTTAGGTGTCTCACTTTGAAGGGCATGAATATTCAGCGCAGTGTAATCATGTTGTGTTTTACATTCGTTGACACTGTGGTTTACCTATTTTTTGTATTATTCCATACAAATGTATTTTTCTGTGGATTAGTCTGAAAAGTCGGTACATCTACTGTGTCTCAATGTCGCAAAAAGAAAAGGAAAAAGGACAAAAAAAAAAACACTTACAGGAAACGTGGACCTTGGATTATTTGTTTTGGCTTGCGTGCTGCTGAATATTTGTGTTTACCTTGGCTACCAACATTCTGGCCAAATAAAGCTGCTGTCAGCACAATCCCACCTGACAGGTTCACCTCTTCAAGCAGATGGATACGCCTCTCTCCCGTGGCCTCGGGCACTGACTCCCGTCCGTCCTTGCCTCAGTGCCTGTACATTTAACAGATTAGCTTGACTTGTATGAGAGCTTAATTGCTGCTATACTCACCACATAATACATCCCGCATACTCCTCACAACTCTGACGCCACAAAACCTGAGATACTACAGGTAGACCAGCGCTGTTGGCTCAAACCCTAACTCAACACAGTACTAACTCTTACCCTATGGTAAAAACAATATCTCTTCCCTTAAATACTTTGTTACAGAGGTGACTTCCTCTTAGGTTGTATTTTAAGTACAGTAGAACATGCTCCTGAATGATCATTTGAATGTTATAGGGTTACTACAGGCAGCAGTGTGTCTCTATGATTCTCTGGTTCATCCGCAGCTTAGTCGACACTTTATTTATATTTATATGGCCATTTCCAGGTCTACTGACCACTCAATGCGCTTTCCAACACTTGTCACATTCACGCACACTATATGTGACATTCCGTAGCTCCCCTTCCGCAACACCGCTGTTGTTCCAATCAGCTACCCCCCCTCAACTTTGTTGCACTTGCTAACATTGCTAACGCTAGCTAACATTAACTTTGCTAACACTAGCTAGCTAACGTTAGGGCAGTACAATCTGCTGCCGCAGAACTCCATTTTTACATTGTTTTACATGAAACACAGACACCACGTGATTCCAACGGTGTTACACAATCGGTTCACGGACGCTGTTAGAAGCTGGAACTGACCGTCAGGATTCTCGCATGGAGGTAAACAAAACAATCATTTTGGGCCTGACAGAATTTAGAAATTATTAATTTGCAATCACAACCCTGTTTTTAAGGGAAAGAGGTACTTTTATTTTGCATGCTTCTACAAGCCCTGTAGATGTATTATTTAAATGTTTTTTTCAATGTGACCTTTAATGTTTTGGGATTCATCAGCATTCCTGTGGGAAAATAAAGATGAGAAATGATTGAGGGCTTCTGACAGTAACAGCGCATCACAGCCACAGCGTTGTCCAATTGCAATGTCACCTCCACATGGAGTTGAAAATTCAAAATTTTGTGAACACGTGCAGTTTTCCCATGGCAGCGAAAAACACTCAGGAACAGCATCGGAGAAAACATATGGGACTTGCACCAGAGAAAGAAATGTAATCCACTCTTTCCACTGCCATTGCGCTTCCCCCCCTTCCTTAGTGCCTCTTCCTGCATGGCAGTTAGTACCACAGCCATGAGCAGTGAGACGTCTTGACACAATACTGGGAACGCTGCCAAAGCATGTGTAACGCAGGAAGAAAAATCCAACGGGAGACCATTGTAATTAGTCCAATAAATGTTTTCACTTGGATGTATTCGAAACAAAGAGGGGCTTATTACGGCGTGCATGGGTTTTTATTGTGAGAGCTTGTAAGCGGATGATGTCTTCTACGTGGAGTCAAAGGCCACGGCTTTTCTGCGGCAGTGAAACAATTTAACTGGAGCCTCTGCACTAACAAAACCTGTGTTCTGCTACTGTGGATGCAAAAAAAAAAGAAGTGAAACTGCTGCTCTATTTGCTAATACGAGGATGTAGTAAATGCATCGGTGGATTCAGCTTTAATTTAAGCTCTTTTTATCCTTTTCCACTGATGCTGTTAAAAGATATAAATAACAGATCCCCCTGCAAAGGAGCGCTGGTCTTAATTATGTAACATGGATGCTCATGACTTTCATTAAAAATGGCGGCGCAGCACTGATGTTAACTGCACAGCGAGGCTGTTTAAGCAGGGTTATAGCCCCTGAAACGGTTATTTGTGTTTAATACAGTTCGGCAGGCTGTCAGGGGCAACTGGGCTAGTTAAGGTAACATTTTGCAACCTGTAATAGCTTCGGCTCGCAGATGCCGACGCGCACGGCCCTGACAGCCCCTGGCTTTAATGGGCTTGGGCCGCCACTCTAAGAACCTGAAGGCTCCTGCGATAGATGTGGCTTTCCAGAGGGTGTCTGGGCGGGCTGGAGGGGGCAGAGAGGGGGTCAGGCGCATTCACCACTGGGTGTCGGCCGGCCCAAATTGCTGCCACATGAATGGATGTGTGATTAAAAGGAAATAGAGTGATGGAGGTGTAGAAGATACTCCGGATAGGTAGATCACTGAATAAAACGGTAAACAGAGGGTAAACATGGGTATGTGATGTGGAGTGAATGGGTGTGCAATGTGGCATCGATCGCCATGTGGTAAAACCTACAAAGCGCCCAGTCAAAGAGCTTCCACGGCCTCTAATTTGCTGTGTCCTGTGTTAGTTAATTAAGCCGCAGGATAGGCGGTCGGCCCGACAGTTATCTTTTTTGTTTTTGCTTCCTGCGAGGCGATATATTTAGCCGTCTCGTGTGGCCCTGCGGGGTGGTTGTTTTGAGGTGACAGAGCTGTCTGTTGCGGCCCGCTCGGTCGCGGCCTGTCACGCCTGTAAAAATGTTTGTGAAGTGAAAACCACAGAGAGCTGTGGTCGCGTGCCAAAAAAAGGGTCTTCGCTCGCCCGCTCTAGTAATGACAGAGCAACGCACAGACTGCCCTCGGTCGACGGTTCTGAGGAACGCCAGCCCGGCGCGAAGTCGCTTGGCCTTTCTGACTCCTGAGCAGTAAACAAACTTGCATCACGGCAGAGAGTAAACACGTGTGTGGGGGGGGGAAAGGAACTTATTTGTGCATCTTCTCTCATCTCATTAAATTTACCTAGACTACAATTAGCACGGAATCTTAATTTGCCTGGAAAGTTAATTAATCCATATAACTTTCAAGGCAGGCTCGTAAAGACCTGCACTCATATGGCTGTAACACGTTACTGGAGACGTTTTGCAATGGAAATGCTTAGTCTGCCAGCCACCCAGGAGTATTTAGTAAGGAAAATGGCCTTTTCAACACCGCACTTCGTCCCCTTTTCAAATTCTTAACACCCACCACTTATTCCAAGCAGGCGGTCGAAAATGAGGCACACTGGAAATCACTCCTGTTTTATCCATGTCGCTTTACACCCAGCTTTTATAATGTAACGTGGCAAGCATTACACGATGAGGGACTAATGATATATTTTCTCAGCTGGGACGTGGGAATTGCACCGCGGACCCAAAACAGTGTAGAGTCTCAGTAAATTAGTGCGTGCCGTTAAGTGAAAAAAATGAACAGCTTGCCAGAGCTGCACTGGCTTCGGGACTCATAGGGAACCCGCTACACCGCACAGTGGGAGGGAGAGCCGCGGGAGATATTCAACCTATGGGGAAAGGAAGCCCACTGTCAGCGAGAAGTCTGCGAGAGTGTCTGAAAACCCAGACTTCACCCTCTGACAGCTCGGAAATATCCATTTTAATAAGGGGGAAAAGTGGATTTGGCCAGACATCTTCGTTCGTCCCATGGAAACTCATCTGTCCTGGTGTGAGGCGACACCCTCAGTGACTCTTAACTGAGAGGTTGAGCACAGCAGACTTCTGCAGACCGGCAGGCCCCACAGAATGGATCCACAATTTGGTCCTATGGTTTCTTTGAGAGTGAATTCACTCTGAGTCCTCGTTTAAGTAGCTGTTTCAATTAAAAGTGTATTTATTCATTTTTTTTCTCAGAAGAAATGTTGGAAATGTAGGTCTCTGCATATGACTGAAGTGATGAAACTCAACACTTCTTCATATTCAATGTTCAGTTTTATGTTTTGACAATGCGCTTTTATCCAAAGCGACTTACAGTAATTCATGCATACATTCATACACTGATGGCGGCGGCTGCCATGCAAGGTGCTGACCAGCACATCAGGAGCAGTTTTGGGGTTCAGTATCTTGCCCAAGGACACTTGCATACCAGGGGAATCGAACCGGCGACCTTCCGATAACAAGATGCTGGCTCTACCCCTTAGCCACAGCCGCCCATAGTCACCAGGATAAAATGTTGACCGTCAACATTTCTGCAAACAACAGATAC
Source organism: Spondyliosoma cantharus (assembly GCA_900302685.1). Lineage (NCBI taxonomy): Eukaryota > Metazoa > Chordata > Actinopteri > Spariformes > Sparidae > Spondyliosoma > Spondyliosoma cantharus. Next base: position 4,964 of record OMLP01039134.1, on the reverse strand, counting down.
GTTCACATTACATGTTTATTACCAGAGCCTACAGTATACAACTCCACCCATGATGGTGGAGTTGTAGGGGAAAAGCATGCAAAGCCAATGACCATGGTTCGAGACTGCGTTTCTGCGTTTGTGAAGTGTGAAATCACTGGATACATTTGACAAGGGATCGCTGCATTAAACATTTGTAAATGCTTTAACACCAGATATTTTTGAAGGGGCCTCTGGACAATTTCAAGCTTTTTGTGGCGACTGAAACAGGTATTTGAAGCCAAACCATGATGTTTTTCTAACCCTATCCAAGTCGTTTATGTGCCTTACCCTAACCAGATCATCACAAGAGAAAGATTGAAAATGGAATCTTAAAGGTGCGACATAAAGCAAGATTTTTTCCAAAATGTATTCTGGTGATTGGGTTACCTATTTAATATTATTCTTACATTTTAACGCTCTTAAAAAAAAACTCTCCAAGAGGGTTCTGAATGTAGAGGGTCACCATTTCACAACCCAATTCTGTAGAATAAATATTGGAAATGTACGTTTCTGCGAACCACGGATGTGTTGAATCTTAACGTTCTTTATGTTAATAATTTTTTTTAATTTCACATTATAAAAACGTTGTACTTATGCTCTGGTTTAGGTTTAGGCACAAAACCACTTGGTCAGGGTTAGAAAAAGATCATGTTCTGACTGATTTTGTTGCCTCAAACATGGCCGGAAATCGTCCCAACCTATTTTTAAACATAAAAATACATAAATACATAAATTAAACATACAAAGCCAGGATTATATTTTGGTGACTGGCCTCTTGCTTCAAGTCTAGTAACTGCTGATTACATAATAAAATACGGAGAGTGGCTTTAGGGGAGGGTGACACACAAAGATTGTCCGCCATGTTCAACCCAGGAATCCCTCGCAAGTCCACTATGCCACCACGATGCCCCATAATCCTGAAGTTACCATCGTGTTTTGAGTATGTTGTGAAATGAGCACCTTCCTCACACACATTTTCAGCAGGCTACAGCTGATTGTATCAGTCGAGGCATTTTGTAAACTCCCTCTCGCAGTCTTGCATCACAGAGGCCTTTCCCTCGAATGCAACATCTGGTCAAAAGGGCAAACAGAAAACGTTCGGAGCAACAGAAACTGGAAATTGCATGTACTATTTCTTTAAATACCTTCAACAGAGCAATATATTTGTTACAAATAATGGCTCCTTTGATGGTCGCTTCATCTGTTTCTTCCAAAAGATTCATTCAATTAGGAGCTAGAAGAAAAAAAAAAGCTCACAAAGGCTTGAACTCTACATTGGTTAACTTAAATTTAAATGTTTAAAAGGGCCACATTACCTTTTTTATGATTTTGATTATAATGGGCTCTTATTTAAAACACATGGACGTAGTAATATTCAGCAGCTGCGCAGCTCTGCCTCTGGGGCATTCTTTGTTCAATGAGGAGAGGGGCGGGGAAGAGGAAAAGAAAAACTTCCACATGCTAACATTTACACAGTGATTTCTTTTAATTGCACTCTACTTTTTAATTTGCCCAGGACTAATGCTTTTAAAAGCAGGACTGGAGGTATTTCATTGAAGTCGTGCCTAGTGCTGGACCAAGTTTTCTTGATTGCCGCGGCCTCGCGAGCCTGGCTCTTTCCTACATGACAACCTGCGTTATTCCCTTCACTCGCCATGTCAAACATGCTACACAGCATTTGGACTTGTAGAGGCGAAGGGGAACACACCGACTGGGCGAGCCTCCCTCCAGGTCCCCTCTTCAAAGGATTACGATAAATTAGCGTTCCTCGTGCTGGGTGAGCGGCGGAAAGAATCGCGTTTTTAAAAAGTGCGGCAAAGCTGGAAAAAAACGCAGATGGCCTAATAGATATGTGTTGCTTTTCAAGGGAGAAGAATGTTAAACAGATCCTAATCTCAGCAGCCAGAGGGCAGGCGTAATATTTAGTTAAACACTTCCAGTCATAATAAAGCATTTGTCACAGCAGTGAAAACACACCCACAGCCAATGAGCCGCTCAGAGCGTTTTCTGGCTTCGTGATGCTTTAGGTGCGGTGATATTGCAGAGGGAGGAAACGTCTCGTTAGAACACAAATCAGAGACATCAGACACATGACGTTTGATCCAAAGATCCCCCAGTTTCACAACCTGTGCCTTTTTCTTCCACAGACCAAAAACACCCTCACCCCTGACGACAATTTCCCTCTTGATATTTATGATTATAGGCTGCCGGTTACTTTGACCTTATATCTCTTCTGTCTGACGGCCCCATAACAGCAGCCGCTGCCAGAGAGAGGCCGGGCAGGGCCCAGATCAGCAGTAAAACACGCCTGTGTCTGGACTGCGTGACAGCTCTCTCCTCCAGTGATATGTTCCCTCGTAGAGACTCGACCAAACAGGGGTTAATTGTGGCAAAATGGATGAAAAATGACTGTTTAGCTGAGAATTAGATCAGAGCCAGTTTTACCTTTCAGCAATCTTAGCCGCTATAAAAGCTACTTTTATGGTCGCAGTTTTTTACATCTTCCCGCACTGCTATTGTATACTGTATTAGGGCTGATATATCAGTTTACAGATATTATCTTTTTATTATGTTTAGATTCTATATTGCATTTTTGAGGTTGGTTTGGAAGTGTCAGAAGCAGCTGTAAATCCTGCGACTAAAACCTGACCTCGCCCTGCCAAAGACTAATTAACCTCAGTTTTTTTTTCTTTCCCGTGATTTAAATGTACATTTCCTTCGCCAGCTTCAACAACTGCGATTCGACCTTCACCACTTTGGAATTTACAGTTTTATGCTGATAGAGAGCCGAGCTGAATGTTTCGAGTTTATTCTGAATGAACAGAGGAAGTAGTGGGTAAACGGTGACTCTCCTCTTGGCCGAACAGATGAGCAAAAATAAAAGGTCTGACCACTTTTAGGCCAGTACATAATGACTGAAGCAGACCTGCAAGCAGTTATTAAACGGGTGGGACGGCACAGTGAGTGGGTATGTTGGGGCAAAGTCCCTCCTGCAGAGCACATTCTCGTGATTTGCTCCAGCCCCGATCCTTCTTTTCTAAATATTCCTATTTTATCTCACATTTAAATGCTATATTACACATTACTCTGCTGAGAAAAAAGGGAAGCCCATATTCTCGAATTGAAAGCTTCATCTTTGCTTTCATTATATGCATCGAATGGAAAAGCTGAAAATTCAAAAAAAGAAGAAAAAAGTCTAGATATCGCAGGTTTTTGTAGACGTCGCAATGTCTGTGTGTCGATAAAAGCAAAGCGCGGTAGAAACAGACTCAGCACATCAAATTTAATTAAATTTGCTCGTGCAGTAAAAGAGGAAAGACATTTTCGACTATCACTGCCCGCTTTATCCAATCAGGACGGAGAACTCCATAGAGAGGCGGTCACGTAGAGAGCAGGATCCTCCTGTTTGCGGCTGTGTTTGGTGATTACCGCTGTGCGTTCATGTGGTGATGCAGAGAGGAGGGAGGGGGCTAACTGCAAAACAGACAGGAAGTTAGCTGAAATGCTGTCAACGCTTACAGCGGCATTGATCATGACGTACATGAAGCATGTGACCAAAACCTCGACTGAAGCTGCCGTTCAAGAGAGAAAAGACTGCGGACGTAAACATCCGATCAGGAGACATAACCTCCCTCAGATGAATACATGAAACCATCCTGTTTTCTACACAGTATTCATTCATTTGAGGTTTGACTGCTCACCTCATCTAACGCAATGGTCTAATGGTACCCGGCTAGAGACCACCAGCTGTGTATCTCAGCGAGATAATGGTCAGTTAGCTTGTGAGGCGGATGAATTCCATCACGTGGTCATTTGCTATCTCAAATCCACCTCGCCATGCTTCAAGCTGTGTGACTGTGTCCGAACCGCTAGCGTGAGAAGCAACTGCAAGGAACAGCACTGACTGCTTTCCTCGGTGGAAAACAACGCAGCAGAAGTGCCCTCTTGGATGCCCCTCGCTTGATAAAACATGGTAAAATGCCCTTCCAGCCAGGGCCGGCTCTAGGCATAAGGCGATATAGGCGGTCGCCTAGAGCGCCATCTGCTGGAGGGGCACCGGCAGTCACCCTCGAGGGAGAAAAAAAAAACAGCTAATAATTTTCGATGCCCGTGGGCGCCCCCATCCCCCCCGAAAATCTCTCTGAAAATAACAAATATTAACAAAATAAAGAAAAAGATAAACAATGACATGTTTCTCACTTATGGTGCTGAGTCATGTGACGTGTGGTCATTGGCTGCGCACCTCAGAGGGTCAGGCAGGTTCCACAGAGGTCCGGTCACGTTAAGTGACAGACAGGTTATGGTTTGATATTTTGTGAGATGAACCTGGCCTCGGCGCCTAGCCCTCAGGTCGGCTGTCGGCCTGTTCGTGCTGCGTCCTGTGCGCTCTGTGTCATCCATCATCTTTCAAGACCATACGAAGCTCCGAGCGGATGCTGTTCTCCCGATGAATCAGCCACTCAGAATAAACACAAAAGCTTCATTAAAGGGGTAAATGGAAAAGTGGGTGTTTATGATCCCAATTACCACCCTTGCTTTAGTGCCTACTTTAATCATAGCCATATCCTCTTCTCTTGCTCGATGCTACAAAGCCTCCCACTACAACACACACATACACACACACACACACACACACACGCGTACGCACAAATAAAACTGAGCTAGACTTAAGCAGCTGATTTGTTACTACTACGGAGAGGAAAACAGCTCTGTTACACTTTAACAGATCCCGCGTTTGAGTTATTGCCATCTTCTGATGACACGCGACGTGAAGTTTATTTGCTGACCGTAAATCATCTCGTCTCATGTGACCCTTCAAGCTTCACGTGCACCGCTCCTGCACACGGTAAAAAGTTTTAACAGCTTTTTTTTTTTTCCTTTTTTGAGGCCCTCTCTATGTAGGGCAGCTCACACAGTCAAATAACCTGTGGCACAAAACCTTT
>OMLP01039132.1:0-10198 GCA_900302685.1 Spondyliosoma cantharus | reverse complement strand
ACCTAATAATAAAAGCCTGTTTCGTCTAATATTTACAAGTACAGTCGTTTGTGAACTGCCATCAAAAGTTCTGCTCTGTGTATAGGCCTTTTTAAAACATTGCGCAGTGCACCATTCAATGCATAACACATTTCTTCCACCATGAAAAGTTATCCAACAAATGAGATGAAATTAATTTTGATCTGCCATTATGCAATTTTTTCCCCTGCTGTAATTATCTACTCTGACGTCTTATAATGCTCTTGATTATGACTAATCGCCCTTTCATTATTTTTTTTTCTTATATATATATGTACATTTGTCACATAACATTCAGCTCCCTGTAAAAGGAAGCAGTTGCTATAACAATGACTGCTCTGGCGTCGGTGTTCTTCTACAGCCATGAAGACTAGCAGGTTCGGAGGTTGGCAGAGTAACTGAAAGGGGAAAATGCACTCCAGCCTTTTGTTTGAACATGATGACATGTACAATCGCTTCGCCCATTTAGAGATGAAAGCGTGTATGTGGAGAAAGGGGGGCAGAGAGAATCCTGTATCGTCCGCGTCCAGCCGCCACTGCGAAATGAAGCTTTTGAAGCAGGTCAAGGTATGTTCGCACGGTGGCTCTTCAAATGAACTCCGCTGCACCCGCATGTAGAACTTCTGGGTCTGTGACTACCCAGAGTATAGGCTAATTTATCAATATTCAGCAATGCAGTTAATTACTTACTAAGTTGTGAGCAGAGCGAACGCTAACAGGGCTTTGTCTTGCACAACACGTCTGTAATATACAGTATAACCGTGTCTCCGAGTGTTCAAGTCACAATATCCACAAATCAATGAGAGCGCTCAGCGGAGATGAGTGTCTCAGTGAGCGGTGAAGTGCTGCTCACTTTCTGCTTCTCACACATATTTTTTAGGATTATTATTATATCCCAACGATTACTAAGGAGAAAGGCCGACGTTTGCCTCCGCCACTGCGAGTTGCTGGTGCTGCTTCTGCCGGTTAAGTTGCAGATGCAACCACAGCTATGTTATGGTATATCATCTTCACCACTATCACTGTAATCACCACATCCTCTTATGAATGTCATGAGCACAAATTACACAGCGGGCGAAAGAGCTTGCATTTCTGTAATCAGGAGAGCCAAAAAGCCCTCGATATGTTCTGTCTACTCGATTACTGTATTCTGATGCCGACGAGCATGCGCTGATTACGTTTCTGCTGGCGTCTTTACATAGACTGAGCGCTACCTCGCTCGATGCACAAGATGTATGCTAATTGGAATTGCTGACAAGGTGAGACAAGGGGGTGGGAAAATTATAATTACAATCAGGATCTGGGTATATCTGGGTATCACACTTCTCATCATGGTCTCCACTTGTCTTCGTGACTCAAGCCTTTGTCAAAAAAAAACAAAACAGGTCAGAGCCTTTTATTGTTTAAAGCATAAATATAGAAGCAGACTAGTTGTTGCTTCTTCCAGAACGAGTTGGGGAAATCCTCTAATAATGCACACCATGTCAGCGATGAGAGCACAGCAACCGTGGAAACGTTATCAGGCGGATGTCTGTGAGTTGGTGTGTCAAACCCCAGACTTGTGTAATGATGCCTTTATTGGTTTCGTGTGTTATCTGCCCTGAGGAAACACAGCGATGAAACCAGGAAGAGGAAGTGTCAACGCACCGCGTTGCATCCTGCGCAACCACCTCGGTTATAAACACCCGCCAAGGTGCTGATCAGCTGGGCTGAAGTGTAGCAGAATCATCAGCAATCCACATTTGTATGGCACACACCTGGGAAAGGTGTTCGGCACCACGTCGTTGTGAGGAGTTATTGTGTTGTTATTGTAGAATACTTCATGGGGGAGCAAACGGAGGAGATTCCTCTTTCATGGATGTAGCCTGTCTCTGATATATGATTCCTCTCCTGGACCAGTTTCAGTAGACTGCAGGTCTGCACAACAGTCCGTGTGCCTTAGAGACAAGGTTAGAATTGCTACATAATATATATATATTGAGGATACTCAAATTGGTCTATTTAATTGGCGGGGTGTATAATTGTTATGTCTGTGCTTTACTTGTTGTTTCCTGTCATTTGTTGGCAGGTGTTCCTGCCTAATTGAACCATTTTTTTTAATTTTTTTTCTATGCCATTATGCTCTGAAGCCTTTAGCGTCTGCGTGGGCTTGTCTCGTGTAAATCAAGAGACGTCTCTACCAATTTATTTCCCCCTGTATAAAGTATATGGTTGACTGGAAAGTGAAAGCTGAGTCCACAAATGACATGTCTGGCAGAAGTCTGTGAGACGCTGAGCAGTCAAGTAAGGTGAACTTTAGGCTGTCTGACTGCTGAACAAACTTTGTACGATATACACAAGGGACCCATGTTCTCCCAGAATCATAAATACTTGACGGTAGACATGCGAGATCCCAAAACCCAGTTACTGTAAGACAGGTGATTAAATATTAATTATTTTGATGAGAACGCATGTTGTCATTGCACTTACTGTGATCATGACTTCTACTTACTGTGAAGTTGCAATATTTTGCATCTTTGGGAATTATATTATATATTATTCAAAACCACTTTGGCTATTGACACTATAACGCTGCTTGATAATCTCATGCTCAGTATTTCCTCTTCTCTCCTTTTCCTATCTGTAAATAAGCCATTCATAAGCATCATTCATATTTAGCTTTTAGTTATCTTGGACACCTAAATTGCTTCATGTAAAAGTCAGCCAAAGCTCCCTTTTGGATTGCTGGATGATTTACAGATGATTTGTTTGTCGGTATTATTTTGGGCTGAACATTGTTGACCCGAGCTCAACTTCAGAATGTGCGACACGCACTTGGATTGGTGCGAACGCGGCCACGGAAGAACTTCCATCACAGATACACAGCGGGCCGGAGATAATCAATCAGAGGAGCTTCTGGATTTCTGTAGGAGGAGAATGTGATTCGGACTCCAGTTGCCGACTGGGGGCTGATGTGGAAGTCGTTCAGTCCTGACCCAGGGGTTTGTACGACAGCAGGCTGACCTATGCAGCCGAGGATGAAGTGGAGTGCTGTAAAAAAGGGACAGCGAAGAGGCTTCCTTTCCTGGGGTGATTTGTGCTTTTTTTTTTTTTATGTATGCAATGGACTTCTTCTCATATCCTATCGCACTGCTATTGTATACATTCTATTTTTACGCCGGGCTGGGCTTTTTTATTTTTTTTTGTCCTAAAAGGAGAGCAGTTTTCAGCAGCCTGTGCACACAGCTGCCGAAACAGCAGTCCTTCAGCTATTTCATGCTTTGCATCGGTGAGCAAAGACAGTGAAAACTAAGAAATAGCTAAATAAAGTGCCAACCCCCCCCCCCTTTTAAATGTGCTAATTTATCTCCAGCTGTAAAGAACAAGGCTTACATCTACGGAGATGAGTGGCAGATCACATATGGCGAAAAGCCTACAAACTGACAGCGAAAAAACAGCTTTTATTACACGTAAGGTAATGGATCATTGTGTTTGTTTGTCTCCCTTTCTCTCTCCCTGCGTTTCCTCCGTCTCTAAATAACAGATAGCCTAATTGCTAAGTCACTGGTTGTTTAACCCACAAGTGCAACTTTGCTGGTGAATTCTGGGAGGACGGGGAGCAAATGAGGCGAGGCGAAGACAAGGAGGCATAAATGATGAATGTGAGACGACTCCTGCTGGATCTGGACACGCGTTCCCCTCAAACCCACCGAGCTGCCTGTGCCACCGCATTAACGATCTAAATGACAGACAACGTAAATGAAGATGAGAGAGCCAGTTGGCGCGATAAGGGAGGGAGAGAGAGAAACAAAGGACAGGGAGCGCTGATGCAAAAACATGTTGACTGAGTGAAAAATATCAGATAAATGGGGAAGTGCTGCCCGCCGAGATGAATGGCTCTGAGGGAGAACAACAAGGTCGGCTGATCTTACACATCAGAAATGTATCCAATTAGCACTGATTGAAAACAGAACCGTTCTGTATGTAAAGGCACGCCGTTTTTACACACACGTTCTCCTGAATATCACTGTGTTTGTCCCATTTGCATTTGCTCCCTCTCAGCGTAAGAGGCCCCCGCTTGCAGGTAGAACGTGGTTTGAGCAGTGTTACGAGTCAGTGTGCATGATTTATTAAAAAAAAAAAAATGCCGGTTAAACAAAGAAATGATAATCCTGCTGAAACAAATTCAACCACAGCTCAAACCAGCCATAAACGTTTAAAAACGTAATTGTTTGGAATGTATGCTCCTTTAGATGTTAGCTAGTTAATTATTTTAGGACGCCCTGTTGTGCTTAAATGCCTCTGTAGATGACTGTTTCAAAATAAGGAATAAAAACGTATTAAATATCCAGCAATTGTAGTAGTAAGTTATTATTCAGAAATATTAATTACAGCAGCAACACATTCAATAGCAAGACGATGTAGTGTGTAACGTTGTGCCAGCGAAACTGCTTGGTTAGATTTAGAGAAGTTCATAGTGACTTGTTCAAATAAGTACGTTACGTCGTGTAATGTTAGTTATCTAAGCATGCGACGCAAGTTTCATACAGAACGTGTTGACTAGGTTAAAGAAAAGATCACGGTTTGGGTTCACATGCTGTGTCTCAACTCGGGGTCTGCGTCCTTCGGAGGAGCATTTGAAGGCCAATTACGTCACAACGCCGCACAAAGGCTGTCCCAATCCAAAGGCTCCTCCAAAAGCAGCCCACAAATGCGGCCTTCGTGGCCTCACATATCCCGAGATTCTTTGCGCGCCCAAATAAGAAGAAAGAAAGGGAGAAAATGACGACATCGCGCGGCGTAGATCGTCACTTTCTCGGCAGAAATCGTGACGTAAGGGTAAAACATCTGGTGACTCAACAAGGAAATGCGCCGAAGGCTAGAAGTCCCATTTAACAGCGGTTGACGCGGCCTTCGAAGGTCTCTCCGAAGGACTTGCCTTCGAAAACTGTAAATGGCGGGTCCTTCTTCCCTGAATTGAGACACAGCAACAGACTTTCTCACTCTTTACACTGCATTGCAAATTGCAAACACTGTCTTTTCAGCCCCATTGAAAAAAATCAACCAGTGTTGGACAGGCTTTGGGGCGTATGTGTCGGTTTGATAATCAGTAACCTGGACATGTGACAACATGTCCGTGTGCGTTTGTCAGTAAGATATTTAAATAGCTTCAAATATTTGAAGGTAACGCTAGAATGTTAAATTTGGAAACAGCAACAAACTCTTCAAATAAGCTTTGCAAACTCTCAAAACTTGCTGTAGTTTCGGTGCTTAAAGTGAATGCATATATTGTGAGTGACAGTTCACTGACAAATGGTTTTAGATTCTCGTTAGAGCTGTCGCAGTGTGATTTATTCCATGAAAAGTGTGATTTTTCACTACACTTTTTCTCATATGAGGGCAACTTTTAATAGCTGTGATTGACTGCAGGCAATTAGAAGGGATAGGAATTGTCAACATACAGTCACAACAACATCGCCTATGTAAAATATTTAGAAATAATATTTTGATTGGTTATCATATCCTTTGTACCACACACGGTTTGCACTATGAATATGAGGAAGTACACAGGCTCAGTCGACTTCACAAGCTCCTCTGTGTTTTGCACCAATTACTGCAGAGCAGAGACAAACTGCAGCTCTATGTGAAGCTATATTTGCACTGCGAGGTCACAAGGAAAAAAAATAGTCTTAATAGTCTTACATGAAATGGGGGTGTTGGGTGATCCATTAAGGTTCATCCTTATCGATCGAAAATGGAAATATGTAATTTACGAGATCAGCACAGTGGTTTGGATTGACAGTTGTAGAGTCGTACAGTCTTCCCCTGGATGCATGTGATATATATCAGAAATAACCAACAGATGTTTTCTTTCTCTCTGTCTGTAGGCACAGCTTTAATGAAGAAGCAGACCTGCTAACGCTCCCGCAGAAAGGGACCCTCTTCAACAAGTATGGGGTCACCATGGAAACCATTTCTCCTCTTGTCTATCATCAGTGGCCTTTCAGGTAAGACATTCAAAAGATGGTCAAATGTCGATATATAGAAGCGGTTGTACAGAGAGACAACGAGTCCAGCGTTACGCTATTTGTTCGGTTATGCGCTTAATTTATCCCGAATATTTCCAACAAAGAGAATTGCATAACATAATTGCCTGTGATGATGTATTTCATTGTGCAACCTGTCAATCAACTGCAAATATAGTGAGGAAGAAAGCGAGCGTCCCACTCTATTGTTTCCCATTGCTTGTTCATAAATATAATTTCATATGTTTTGTTCATTGGTGTTGGTAGGCGGTGTTTAAGGACACTGGTTCACGGCATCATCAAACTCCATCTTCAGTCTTTGTTTTGATTGAGAGGCCACGAGCGGCAGAAATGTGTGTTGCGTGTGTTTTGAGCGCTGATGTTAGAGGAAATGGTTCGCTGTGCCATGTAAATCTCCCGCATTGACACTGCAGTTGTAGATGCGTAAGCGCTCGGAGAGTCATCACTTACGGATGTGTGAGAGGGGGTTCTGCATCTTTTCATACTTGGAGAGGATGCATATGCGTCTTTGAAATGATGAATTTTTTTTTTTTTTTTGCACTTAAATCTGAGAAGAGGTGAGGATGTCATTGCTCATTAAGCATTCCTTTCTCCGCTATTTGACAGGGTTTTCTACACCGTTTCAGTGAAAGGTCTACGACTGGCTGTATGGCAATAAACAGAAGGAACGTCCAGGAAAATAATCTTAAGTTTCAGCCTCCTGTTGGCTTGCTCCACCCACCGAGCTGAGTCTTTTGATAGCACATCTTAACCGTGATTAGCAGTAAGTGCACAATTTTGAGTTCCAGATCAAGTGTCTCTCTTGGTCAGTCTGGAGCTTGTGTTTGCAAGTCTAATGCATTCTGCCCTATTTAATGGTTCTTTAAGCCCCACGGAGCAGAGTTCATGCACCCCGTAGCTTTGTTGCTGGGAGTCAGACACACAACGCCGACCTCGCTCGTCTGCTCGTTAAACCATGCTAGAAAACGGAAACAACTGTTTCTTAACTTTTGATCCTTTGTCTCCAGGGACATCTTCGTAAGAGAGAGACTGGAGTTTCATGTATTGTGTATAGGGTATGGCACTTTGGATAAAGAGTACTACAAATACTGTAGGTCAAGATGGTACCTTCCCATGAATGCTGCAGGTTCATGGCCTTCGTCATCCGGCTTCACTCCAGTATAACGTCTCTTACAAGCGAAAAAAACAGTCTGAAGTGGAATTAAGCTTCTTCATTGTAGTTCTGGTTCTGTGTAATCTCTATCGTCGCCCCGCTGCTGCTCTGTGAGTCAGTGAGTTATAGCACGCCGGCCTCAGTGCCCACAGGACTATTCCTGTCGCCCATATTGGGCATGTTGCTGTGAGTCTCCTGTCATGTAAAAAAAAAAAAAAAGGTCATTTTCTTTTTTGAAGAACAGTTTTGCAGGTAAAAAGGGCTAAGATGATGAATACTTTCAATTGCGGTCGGTAAGATGTTTAACGTTCACGACAGTGTAAATAGGTATTTTATTCACATACTTGATATCTAATTTGTTGTACACCGCTGCAGCTTGCACCGCTGGGTAGTAATTATATATGTGCTTGCAGAGACAACGAACAACAAAGCCATACATAACAGCAAAGCCGTTTCAGGGTGACACCACTTTGTTCCGAGGTAAAGAGCGGTGTAAGGCTTCCACGGTGAGAGATAGGTAGCTGTTTGTACGAAGGCTGTCAACCTGAAAGTCAATTCAATATTTATTCATATTGTGCTGTATACTGTGTGTATTCCTCATGTATTCTTTTTCGAAATGTACGCCAACATAAAGACAGGTCTGTGGTCCAATTTGCATAATCACTTGGAGGTTTGTTGAAAGCCTTTTAAACAGTCGCCTTTAAAGTGCAAATCTTTCCTCCCCGTGGAGTTTGTGAAAGTGATTCAAAAGAGGTGCGATGGTGAAGCTCTACCAACTCCGTATGCATTTCCATCAGCGGAAAGACTTGTTATTTCTGCCTGTGCTCGGGTCCGAGCGCATATAAAATCATATGTAAATGCACTACCTCATCGTGATTGTCAGGGGAGCAAACAGAAAAGGCTCAAGAACGCAAGGTGTAAATGTCAATTCAAAGAAACAATATTCAAAAGTATATTGGTACAAATACAAAAATTAGGAAAATAACAACTCTAAATAAGGGCCCTAATAACTTAAACCAAATGAAAACCTATACATACTCAACATAAACACTCAAATCATGAAGTAAACTTAAATCTCTTAATCACATCAAATTAATGAATCTCAAAGAAAAGACAGCCTCCCCTCTGGCGCCCCCAAGGTGGCCTCCTCCATTTCCTGCCCTGCTTCCGTAAGAGGCCATCTTGGATGGCGCCGCCTCCTTTCCAGAGCTGGGGAGCGCTGCACACAACAAGACACGCGGTGAGTTTCAACTCAAACAGAGAAAACGTTAATCCACAATCCCGTTAACCAAAATGCGTGCACTCAAATGAATCAACAGCTGTCAGTAAACGTGACGTATGAAAAGAAAAGACCGCGTGTCCTCATTTAAGATAAAAAAAAGAATGACAAAATACTCAACATAAAGGTGGTCGCTATGCATTTGCCAAACGGTCACATCCAACCATCAAAGACACACAATGAAAACTGCAACCGAGAGATTTAAAGATATCTTCACCAGCTCCGGACCGAATTGAAAATGTCTTCACCCTGTTCTGCTGGTCTTGTGGTGTCATATCTTACGAATACTCAGTGAGCAGGTCAGAGGATAGTGCGGTGGGTATTGGCACACTTAAGAAAATTGCAGTTCTGACAGTTCGGCGTCTGGGCCATCGTGCGGTTTCTTGAAGCACATCAAGGCATTGTGGAGTCAAATGAAAACAATTCTCAAGGGAAAGCAAAAGACGCCTTCATTATCTGCCCGTCATATTCTATGCTGCCACCCTATCAGGGCTCCAAGTATAAAGAAATGTAAGAACAACTATTTTCATTGTTTGATCAGCATTTTAGATTATTATTAATTTTTTTTTTTATGAAATGGTTTAGACCACATCGTCTGTTAAAATATCCAGTGAGTCCGAGTCAATCAGATTGAATGATACACAGTAGATAAAAAGACACTTTTTAACTGCGATGTCAAGCTTCAGACTAGCACGAGCACTTCAGAGATCTCTCAGAAACGTCTCATCCGTTGTGGGTGCCTATGCGCTTTATGTGCGATAACAGCAGTGGCCATGGCTACTACTCAAGGTACTGTTTTGCTATTTAATATTGCAAACATCATGAACAGAGAAAAGGGAAAACTAAATGGAATATGAACAGGCTCTGGCGTGTCAAGGTCTAAATGTGGTAATGGACAATCAGTATGAACAGCATCGTAGTACTATTACAGTTTTTCTCGGTCGCTTGGGTACATTTCTCGAATCACCCTCGACATTTGCATGAACATGTCGGTGCCATCAGAATGACAAGTCCTTGTGTCATTGCGTACGGATAAGACAGTCAAATTGCTTAGTCATGTTGTCCTGATGTAAACTATGGCTAAAGTTCTGATGGCAAATATTCTAATTTTGCAAGTTACACCTTAGTGCATTTACGCTTTTACTGTTTGTGCTGTAATTTGTTGACAGACCATGTCATTGCGATACAGAAAGGACAAGACAGCGCTGCATAGCACAAAGAAAAAAACAAAAGTAGAAATGTGAACATAGGACAATCCCCTTCGGGAAAACTCTACATGCATTGCTGTTGGAATTACAGTGCAGTCTTCCTACACCTCCTGATGTTCCTGTCTGTTGGGCAACAAATTCTCATCCACATCACAATGAATAGCTTCTCTTGCGATGCAGCGTGGAAAGAATCTTCCAATTCCTTGTCCTTCCATTGTCAGACATTGTAACACTGTGTTACATACTTTAGCCAGTTGATGGTTCATGGGATGCACCTTTGAGCTACTTCAGAAAACTGGTTGATCATTGGTTGATCTAATGCTTCACACATTTCCCTTCGTTTGGGAAAGTCAAGATTCACCTGGGAGCAATTTACCAATTCAGGACAGATTTAGAAAAGAAAGTCTAATGGAAATGTAAAGAAATATGCTTGACATATTATGACGACTTGTTCAACCATTTTGCATGTAAAGACTTATGCGATGAACTAATGCCTAAATGTTGTGTGTGTGTG
>OMLP01039130.1:9611-21699 GCA_900302685.1 Spondyliosoma cantharus | reverse complement strand
CTACGTAGACGGGACTCTTGCTGCTGCTGCTGCTGCTGCTTTGCATTAATCAATTACAGTCTGTGAAATAACAATTCAGTCACACTTAACGTGCTATGAAATGGGACAGTTGGTGGATATTGTTCAGAGGTGTCAACACATGACCAACCTGACCCGACACACAGGAGGAGAAGAAAGAAAGAGACAAACAGAAGCAAGAAAGGAAAATATTCAGTGACATCCAACAGGAATAAAGTAGCTACAGCAGCCATGTCAGCTGTGTGTGTGTGTGTGTGTGTGTGTGTGTGTGTTCATGGTTGCCAGTGTCAGTTTGCTGTGTTGGTGTTGGGTTTCTCTGTCCTGGATCTCCTGCAGTGATGATGCGAAGAGGAGAAGAGACGTTCCAGTGAAGAGGAGAGGAGAGGAGGAGGCTCAGGTGAGAGATCAGCTGATCGATCGTCTCTCAGGTCTGCAGGTGAGTCTGCAGGTGAGTCTGCAGGTGAGTCCGCTGCTGCTGCTTCATGTTGGATGTTTGGAACATAAGGTCAGAATATCAGAACAATCAATATTACCTTTAAAAAGTCACTAACATAAAAACGCTGACACTCTGTTCTGGAACCTCTGATATTTTCTGATCTTTGCGTTTGGCTTAAATTGTATTTTGAAGTATTTTGATGCTGTGTGATGTTAAATTGTTGTTTGTTTGTTTGTTGACTTTGTACAGATTCAACTTCATTATTTGAATTTTCCCACAAGGCTTTGCTTCTGATCCTCGTCCTTCTGGGAAATGTTTTTATGATAAGAACCAAAGTCCATTTAAAAAAGATGATTTTCTTACTTCTTGAATAGTTAGATTTGTCATTTCAGTTTCATAATCTGCAGAGAAAAACAATCATTTTTTAATTTATAATTTGAACTAATGGGGCTTCAATAAAATGAAGTTAAAGATAGTAAAGAATAAAGAACAAATGACTTCATTTTAAAGAAAAAAAGGGTTATTATTCAATATTTGTAGAAGTTTTGTCTTTTATTCTGGGAAACAGAAATCATATGTACCAAATTCCATTCAGAAAGGATGGAATTGTCTTACTTCTTGAATAGTGGCATTTATCATTTCAGTGAGGCTAATTTGAAAATAAAAACAATCATTTTAAGATCAGAATATATCAGATAATGTAGAATAATGGGATGCAAAATTACAAAAAGAAAGATAGAAAGAAGACAAAACAAATTACTTCATTTTGCAAAACTAAACAATATTTAATAATTTTAAAGGAAAACAAGTTGTTTTTCTATCACAGATCACAGAATCTTGATCTGAACCAAAGTCCATTTAAAAAGATTATTATAAAAAAAAATGTTTAACTTCTTGAATAGTGGCATTAATCATTTCAGTGCATCTGCACAAAACAACCATTTTCAGGTCAAAATAGATCAGATAACATGGACTAAAGGATGCCAAACAAAAGATTAATATAAAGACAGAAGAAATAACTTGATAACTATCATTTTTAAAGGAAAAAGTTTTTTCTTTTTTGTTTGTTAGTTTTTTATCCCAGATTGTAGAAAAAGTTTTGGGGCTTTTTTGGGGGAAACAGAAAGATGATCTGAACCGAAGTCCATTAAAAAAATATGTAATTTTCTTACTTCTTGATTTTGAAATTTCAGTTTCCTAATCTGCAGAGAAAAGCATCCATTTAAAGATCAAAATGTATCAGATAATGTAGAATAAAAAAAAGAAAATAAAGAAGACGGAACAAATGACTTAACTTTGCAAAACAAAACAAAACAACACAATATGATCGTGAAGGATAAAAAGCTTCATTATCTCACATTGTTTTCAGTGTTTAGTGTCAGAGTGTTAAAGTCTCCTCGTATGAAACTCTGAAGCTCATTTGTTTCGTCTGTTTTAGACATGAAGACATTTTGTTCGTGGTCACATGTGAACAGTTGAGCTGTCAGCAGCCTCTAGAGGCCACAGTCCTCATTACACACACAACATGAAGCAGTGGATCTAATACAGCACACTCTGATTATTGATCTGTAAAACTGAACCATCAGTCGGTGCTGGAAGGGAACTGAAGTAATAATAAATGTGGCACGACGAAGAGTCACGAGGTCTTATTGATTTGACTTTTTGTACAGAACATTTCAATAATAATGTATATATTTGTATGCGTTGATGATAAAGATATTGAAGGTTTAGTGGATGCATCTACATCCTCCTCCAGCTGCTGTGGTCTCACTCTGGACTCTCTGGTGCTGACTCGTCAGTGATGGCTGGTTCTGGTGCTGCTCTGCGGCTCCACGAGTTCAGAGAGACTCAGGACTCCAGACAGCTCGACGGAGCGACCGCGCTAACAGGAAAGTGAGTGAGCAGCATCAGCAAACTGAACCCTGACTGACCGTCACAAGGTGGAGACAGAAGTTCAATCCTCCAACTAAAGCTGTCAAATAATTGTAGTTGAGTTAAAGTAGAACATTTAAAGTTTAAAGTAGCGTGAGTCGTACATCACATGCTCACAAACATGAGTCTGAACTTCATGTAAAAGATGTTATGTACATTCAAATATCAATTCTTCTCGTTGCAGCCCGTCCCGTCTGGGCAGAGATGCACGTGGGTTATATCCAGGAGAGCTGTGTAGAGTCCATACTGTCCACTCAAAGGATTGTGGGTAATGTATTCCTTTGCTCCCATGGAGGAAATGATCAGATCAGACGTGATGGCGGCAGGCTGAGCTGTAACTTCACTGGAAGTTTATGTATCTGTTCCATGTGTTTCCCATCTTCCTCTTCTTTAACCTCTCTCCTCTCAGGTGCTCCTCATTAGGCGATTAGGCTCCGCCCCATAATTAATGGAGGTTGGAGGAAAGTATTTGTGTCTTTTTTCCTCACTTGGCGCTTTTCTTTTCTCTCTCAGCTGGTAGTCCTGTTTTTTCACAGCTTTGCTTGTTAGTTTAATTATGTTGTGTTTTTAGTTCTGGGCCCGTCGGGCCGCTGTGTCCGGCCCAGACGTCCAACATCCTTTTTGTTCTTTTTGGCCAGACCTCCAGACTGCCATTGTTTTGGCTAATTGTGGTGCGATCTGTTCTCGGTGTCCTCTTTACATGTCGCTGGTCACAAGGTTGTTTTGTGGTGACAGTATGCGACCTGGTCACATCAGAGGGTTCAGGGGTAGAGCCAGCGTCTTGTTATCAGAAGGTAGCTGGTTCAATTCCCCTGGTCTGCATGTCAAAGTGTTCTTGGGCAAGATACTGAGCCCCAAAACTGCTCCTGACACCATCAGTGTGTGAATTAATTATTGTAAATGTTTGGAAGTTTAAACTGGGTCAGGAAGAGCCACATTACGAGGTTTGGTCGTTAGATGCTTCATCTTGCTGTGTTGGTCGAGTATAAAGAGGCAGAGAGATAAACGACTGGATGTGACTCTAATGGCAGCTTCTGTCTTTCAACATGTTGTTCACAGCAGGAGGTCTGCTCCGTCTCTGAACCCTCCGTGTGAACACTACCAGCAGAGTTTTGACCTCCGCGCCCTGAGAGCATCGACCGTCCTCAGCCACAGTCCTGCCGCCCCGGATCAGCGCCCCCCTCAGACCACCTACCAGGAGCAGTTTGGTCTCCGGTCTCCTCTCTGGCCTCAGTAGTCAAACACAAACTGTTTCACTGATTGTCTGATTGACTGTTGCAGTTGTTTGTAGATGAGTTAATCAGCAGCTCCTGGTGCAGGAGGGACCAGGAAGTGTTATTTTCTTTATCATGATTATTATTATTTAAATCTGATTTGATGAAGACAAATACAAATAGACACGTCTATTTTTTATACTTGTTTATATCTGATATTTATTCGTCAAACAAAGAGCTGCTCTCTGTGTTTCGTTGTTTTGGAAACAATGACAATAAGCATCTTTTCTGTTGTTCTTGATGAATTCTGTCAGCTGTTATTGATAATAACGACCCGTCACTCTGCAGTAACTGTTTTCCACTAGCAGCTGTTGAACCTGTTCGTTCAGGTTAATTCAGGAATGTGTCAGATCATTGTTCAGGCTGACGGAAGCTACGAGTTCATCCAAGTCTCTGACCTAATAATAAACACATTAAGATGAGTCAGGCCTGATGACAATAGATCACCGATCATTGATCACCTCACACACACACACTGAGATCATCATCTATCAGAAGTGATCTCAGCTTCAGTCTTCTGATCAATACCATCAGATCGGACTGTTTTCCAGCGGTGCCGATTCACTGAAGTTTGACCCAACACTGTTTTTTCATCCCCCCCTTGTTTTTATCTCAGCATCAAATCTAAGTATGAGAAAACAAACCCGTTATTTTCAAATGTTTGATTTGTTGTAAGTTACTGAGGGAAGAGTCGTGTAACGAATATCAATTCATTCATTTAATCATCAATATTTCATTTATTAATATCATGTAGGTCACTTAACAACTGCAGGGTTGAGAAACACGATTCAGTTTGAGTCCCTTTCAGCTACATCGCTGAAAAAGAAGAAGAAAAAACACACAAATCAAACTTTATTTAATATTGTGGATGTTTTATATTGAGTATGAGGAGGGAAGCTGCTCGGATGCTTCTGTATCTGTTGGCAGACAGATCGTTCTTTAGTTTAGGATGTAGACAATTAGTTCAGTTCGGCTCGAATATATTTTAACAAGTTTTTAAGCCTGTTGGATATTTGCATTTTACATTTTAGGGCTTTTAGCAGACGCTTTCGTCCAAAGCGACTTCTTTCACACTGATGGCTGAAGCTGCCATGCAACAGCTCATCAGGAACAATTTGGGGTTTGTTATCTTGCTCCAGGATACTTTAACATGCAGCCAGCCGGGATTCGAACCTGCAACCTTCCCATTACTCGACAACACGCTCTACCTCCTGAGCTACAGCCGCCCTTCGACTGTCATCTTAAAGCCTTCAGTGCTTTTTAAAACTGTGGCACTTGAGTTGCTTGTGAATGTGCAGAGCAGTGGACCCGCCTCCTGACAGTCCTGAGACGTCATCAGGTGAAACATGTGAAACCGTCTGTTTCTGTGTGGTAACGTGGCGGAACGAGGAGACTGTGTGCGTCAGAGACACAAGGATTATGTCTTCAGTGGTGACACAGGAATGTTCCTGTGCAGGTTCAACATGTCACCCACAGAAGCCTGTTAGTCTCTGTATGTGGACGTCAGTGAACAAAGGTGGTGTGTTTGTGGCTAAAAGTGATAAACAAGCATGAGTTTGCAAATTAAACAGTGAACTGGTCCGACAGCATCACTGATCATCCATCCTGTGCTGTAGTTCACATGCAAACATTTTGACCTTAAAGGAGAAGAATCCGTCATGTCAACATTTCCGCGTGTTTTGTTTCCACATGTGAAATCTCCATTTACACTTGTGAAAACTCCCCGAAAACTGCCGGTCTGCTCCGACTCTCATCTGATTTAAATCAAGACTGAAGACATTTCTGCTGCTTTTAACTGAAACACTTTCAAGTCGTTGAACTGCACCGTGACTTTTATTCTACAGTCTCGTCTCTTTTAAACCTTTTCTGTTTTAGTCTACTTGTTTTAATGTTTGCTTCTTAAAGTCTTCTTACTTGTTTTTCAATTTTTATGTCTTTTAAGTGATTTTTTGAATGTCTCTTAATGTCATTTGTATTCTCCTGTAAAGCACTTTGAGCTGCCTTGTGTCTGAATTGTGCTGTACAAATAAACTTGTGAGTTAAATTTATTCATATGTGATTTGCTTTTTTTTTTGTTGCACATGTAGAAACAAAACAAGGAACATGAAATCACCTGATGCTCACACTGTCACATGTGATCGGCTTTTTTAAACATATAACAACTTACATTTAACACGTGAAGAGAAACTAAGCGTACATGCAGCTCGACACTTTCACGAGTCATCAGAGTTTTCCCACGTGTGGAAACAAAACATGACAAATGAAATCGAGAAATTTGCTGCTTGATTCCACACAACTGAATTAAAACTGTAGCATGTGAAAATAAAATAATCTCACATGTCGGCTCACAGGAATTATATGTGATTGGCTTTTTTTTCTGTGCTTTTCTTGGTTAATATACATTTTTTTAATGTAATATACGTTTATACACGAGAAAAAAGGAGCAAAAACAGAACACAAATAAACTCAAAAAGATCCAGTATCAGTATCAATGATCACAGTTTCATTAATTAACTTATTTGCAATCACCAGTTCAAACAAAACAGCAGTTTGTTTTTCAAACTACAGTCGAAGGTTTTCCATCGCTTCAGAAAACAATTGGATATATTTATATATGAATATATAATATATGTTTTACTTTTTGGCCTGAATTGAAATGACTTTTTAAAAGACTTTAATTAAACTGAATCATAATAAACAAATGTACAGATGAAGCTTCTGTTATTTCGTCGTTCGCAGTTGTTGATTTTAACGGATTTGACTTTGTCCCAGTAGAAAGTCACGACTACAGCGTGCAGACGATTATACCAGGATGTTCACTGGTGTCACTTGACTTCACCGGCCTTCATGTGTGTTGCTGAGGCCAGGTGAGTCCAGGTGTGAAGGCTTGTTCAGCTGTCTGTGGAGGGAACGCAGTACTGTTAACTGTTGATAAGTGATGTCATCGTCCTCCTCCTCTGTTGGTCGTTCCAGTTTGACACAGATGGATTCTTTTACTTCTCTTTCAAACCATCTGTCATCTCTGGACGACATGTTCACATTGTCGTCTTCTGAGGAATGAGTTTTCTGCTTCAGGTGTGAAGCGACAGAGAAGACAGAAGAAAACTTCTACTGTGCACAAAAATATGAACTAATGATGCAGTAATGAGGAACTAATGAGTCATAACTAGCTTGTGCCAAATCACAGTTATTCAGGAATCACTCATCAACGCTTCATTAGCCATCAAAACACGATTAAGGAAGTAAGAGGAGGATTAAGCTGCTTTTCTTCTTGTGAAAGTGATTAAATCCAAACAGGCATGCGACGTGTGTCCATGCACACACGACACGAGTGTGTTTAGATAATGACATGGCAAAAAACACAAGACCGGACCAGCGTGTCTTCGTCCTGTTTGTCATCTGAGACAGTGCGTGGAACAAACATGGGCACCATGTCAACTTAACTACATCCTGGAACAAAATCCTAGCAGAACGGTTACACAACTATCACCTGACAGCAGAGATTGTGCGGTTCAGCAGGTAATCGAGGCCTCAAATCTCACGAGGGGACATTCCTCAAGCTGGGAGCTGAAAAATATATCACTGTAAGCTCAACTATGTCATTTATAATATCAATAACATGTAACACAAGCACTCGTGTCCCTCCGATTAATGTAGGAAATCTGAGGAATCGTTATATTTTCATCACCTCCTGATTGATCAGCAACTGCAACGTCAATTTGTAACCCACGAGCTTCTGTTAGACAGCAGCTAACGTTAGCATTTAGCTGCTTCTTAGCTAACGTCTAACATGACAGTGTGATTATTTTACACAATACGATACGAAAAGTGAAGTAAGTAATTTTAAGGTATCAGCGGATATCTTGGACACATTTTTGTAAGCACGGAAGGTAAAAATACTGGAGATGTTCGCTGGGATGTGGTTGTTTTACCTTAAAATCATTATTATCATCATCTTTTCAGTTGCTGATCAATCAGGAAGTGAATCTGATTCCCTGTGTTTCTCCACCAGCCTCCCACACTGAGCTTGACCTTTATAGAGGAATATGGTCGCCGTGTGAATATGTTCTATGGCGCGCTGCCCAAATTTTCTCCCTTGGATTGCACAACTGTAGCATGGGACAAAAGAAAGCAACTATTTCACTGATAAGATGAAAACATTACACCAAACAGATCCTCTGAGAGTTGGAAAGTTGGCCTCCACTCGGGCTTGAAAGATTAACTCGGCTCTCAGGTCTTCAGGATCCTAAATTTCCTTCATTGTCAGATTCAGATTATTGAAAATGCATCATTAGGGACCTTTTTTTGGTGGACTACATTAAACCTTACGGTGCCACACAGCCCTGCAACTCCTTCTCACTTCCTCCAGGCTCATGCATCATTGGACCTCTCCGGATTTGCTCAATTTACCTATCAGGTGCCACTGACAGAAACCCGAGTCGCTCACCTGCTGTCGGCATGACGATCAGTATCAGTGTTGGTTTCCAGCCGGTTGTTCCTGCCCACGTTTCTATTCACCTGTGAAATCGACTGTCAAAACTCAACTTATTGTTTCCTCCACAGAAGTTCAGATACGTGTGTAAAAATAGATTTAAGTAGAAGTTCTGATCCAGCTTGTTTCCTCCAGTAAAGTAATAGATTACAGGCTCTGACATGTACTCAGAGTCTCAGAGTAAAAAGTCTCCCTCTGAAGGACGTTTGTGGTCAAAGCTAACTGAAGCTCATGTCATATTAATAGTTAAAGTTGAAGGTAGAGTCAGTAGGATTTGTCCCAGCTGCTCCTATAACAAAGTACAGTAACAAAGTACTTAGTTACTTCTCATCTCTGCTTCGCCTCGTGCCAGTAAACGTGATCATTTTTCCTCTAAAATTGAATCACTAAACTGTTCCTGTTGGCCTGGTTGTCTGCTTTTGTTTGCTGGCCTTGGTTTTGCTTGTACACACCCGTCACTCAAACACTCCTCTAATTAAGACAATGCAACTAATTACAAAAGCTTCAAAGCAGGTCCAGAAACAGGCTGCAAAGTCAGACATCACAACCAAGTAGAAAATATCAAATACAGCATGTTTCCTTATGTCTTGTCTGACTGCATGTTTTCATAAAATGGTAAATGGACGTGTGTTTCTAACACCTTGACGGTCAGCAGTTCACACACTGATGCAAGGTGCCAACAGCTCATCAGGAGCAGTTTGGGGTTCAGTATCTTGCTCAAGGACACTTCCACATGCAGCTGGGAGGAGCCGGGATTGGAACCAGCGACCTTCCGATGACTAGACGACGCGCTCTACGTCCTGAGTTACAGCCGTCCAACGTCAGAGATTTGTTAAAGGGGAAAAGTGATGATGAGCGCTGAAATGCTCACAGAGCTGCAGATGACACTTCTCTGCTATTCTGGCACATCGAGTGAATTGAATCTTAAATCAGAAACACTGACTGCTGCACATCCTCGTGATCAGTTCAGGCCTCTGAGTTGTGTTTGTGTTGCTTTATCGTCCCTGTCACACAATGAAGAAGACTGTGAAAGCCTCTTAATGCTCGCTCAGGCTTTTCTTGACCACGTCATTTATAAAGTTAATCCATGCATTCACAAAGATCACAATGACCTTTGTTTCTTTCTGTGGCGTCCATCCTTCCTTCAAGGAAGGGATGTCAAAAAACTCTGACAGCTGGTCGAACAGGTCGGCCCACACGAGGAAGTGAAGATATAAAAACTCGCAGGCTCTTTGGTCTGAAGTCAGAGCGCTGCAAACATCCATCAGAGACAAAGTCTGAACTGCAGCAGGAGGAACGTGGTGAGAAACATGTTTTATTCATCTTCTGGTTCTATCTGATCATTACTACTGCCATGTTGTCAGAGCAACACTTATATTTAATGATGTGATTGATTGATTGATTGATATTAACTTCCTCTCTTCTGTTGTCGTTTTGTTTTTACTCACTTCCTGTTGGCTGGTTGTCTGCTTCAGTTTGCGTTCCTTGATTTTGAATTCGAACAACACGAATAAACACATTTTATTTATCTCCTGGGTTTACGTTATAATTCATATTTTGCCGTGTTGTCAGCGCTGTTTGTGTTGTATTTCATGACCTAACTGATTGATATTAACTTCCTCACTTGCTCTGTTGCCATCTGGTTTTTACGCACCACTTTAGAGAGATAATGAAAAACCTATGAATAAACCGTGAACAAGAAGTTCAGAAACATTAATAAGCTTATGTTGGGCCAGTTAATTGTCTCTGTCATGACGGTGTATCGCAATCAGTGCTGTGAAAAGTTCCAACTACCAAAAGTTGAACTTGAGTAGAAGTAAAAATATCTTGTTGAAATATTACTTTGGTAAAAGTGAAAGCCACCCATACAAATGTTACTTGGGTCAAAGTTGTAAAGTATCTGTCAGGAGCTGTAATTAAGTATAAAAAGTACAATTTAAAGTAAAGTACACATGAATACCTGAACATGTATGTATATACTTTAAACTCGAGGTCGACTGATTATCATTATATCCAATATTTAGAATTTTTCTGATTATTGGAATATTTTTTTTCTCCTCAAGTTACAAGTAACTAAAGCTATCAAATAAATATAATGAAGTAAAGAGTAAAATATTCAAATATGAAGTAGCAAAAAGTAGAAAACAAACATCATCACTGACATTAAATGTACTTTAATGGACAAAATGGAACTTTTAGCTGGTTATGAAACAGTTTGATACTCATCCCTCTGTGTGACCCGTCAGATATAATAATATACAGTTTTAACAGTTTTTCTTAATGTCTTAATCAAATCAAATCTCACACATTAATCTTTATTTTTCGACGCAGCAGGTAATCCCCAAAGTAACTAGCAGGGTGGGAGGATTACTGGTTTATCATTCTTTATTCTAAAACTGTAGTCCTGTTACTAATCTCCCTCTTTAGTAAATATATCTGTAATATAATTGCCTGTTTTTTCACGGTAACTGCAAACAGGAGAATGAAGAGTTCAGGCACCGCATCAGCCAAATATTTGTTTTTGTCTTTAACAAGTACAAATATTTGGCTCATGCGGTGCCTGAACTCTCCTCGATATTTATCTCAACACACGACTGAAAGAAAAACTTCATTCTTGACTTGTGCTGAAAGCAGATAACATCCCATCTCACCCACCGACAGATACTCTCTCTACGTCACTTGTTGCAAAATATTTATTGTCTAGATCTTTTTTAAAATTGAAATCCTATAAAATTTGTTTTGTTGAGTTTCATAATCCGAAGTGTAAAAGACTCTCAGTGTGTTTCATTAACAGATGATTTAAAAACCCTTAAAGTTCATCCTCTGTAATATTTTCAATCATTTTTTCCCCATTTTTTCCCGACAGACTTTGTTAACATGAAGTTGGGGCTGTTGGTGGTGTTGGCGGTGGCGGTTCTGGTGCCAAGCCTGTCCGAGGGCCGGACCGTCTCCAGATGCGAGCTGAAACAAAAGCTCGACCAGGCGATCCAGCTGCCCAGGAGATATCAGAGACTGAAGGAGAGAATCCTGGCCATAGGTGAGATTAATAAATGGCGGGTGTCTTAAATCAGCTCATGACCTCCAGAGTCACAAAGTGTCGCTGTTTCAGGAACAAACAAGCTCATCAAAATGAGAAAAATTTATTAACTGCTTGGGGAAGGGACGTCACGAGTTCCCACAGCATCAGTGGGCGAAACTTCTTGTTACTATCACGGCCGGGAAACACGATGGTGAGGATTGACACAGAGTAGGCAAGGTAATAGTCTTTACTGAAGGCAGGTTCAGTACACAAAAGGCTGGGACACTAAGTACAAAGACAAAATATGAACTGGCAACAGACGGGGGAAACACAGGGACAACACACACGAGGTAACCAGGTGAACGTAATCAGGGCGGGGGAGACAATCAGGGGGGAGGACGAAACCACACAAGCAGGATCTGAAACGAGAGGAGAGGTAAATACACAATAAAAGACGGAGAAAACTACAACATGGAGCGGGTTGTAACATTTACAGTTGGTTTTGACTGAACTTTAAGAAATGTGAAGATTTCATCACGCCTTCTTTCTTTTCTTCTCTTCCTCACTACTGGTTCTCTGCAGTCATCTGTAATCTGAACAGGAGGTCCCGTCTGAACACCGGCCTGGTCAAAGTGTTTGGCAAACGTGTAACTACAACTCCCAAACCAATGACTTCCAGGCCGGCCATCAATGAATCAATGGCTACCAGACCAATGACCACAAATGGACCAATGGCTACCAGACCAATGACCACAAATGGACCAATGGCTACCAGACCGACCACCAGTGAATTAATGGCTACCGGACCGACCACCAGTGAATCAATGGCTACCGGACCAATGACCACCGGACAAACAATCCCTACATCAGCCCAAATGTCATCTTCATCAACTGCATCGGAATCAAATGCCACAAAT
>OMLP01039129.1:0-10420 GCA_900302685.1 Spondyliosoma cantharus | reverse complement strand
TATCTGGTTACAATTGACCTGTCCCTCTTATCCTCACGCAACCCTGAGCCCGATCCATTTCTCATTCTTGCCTTCTCCTCCTCCTCCTCCTCCTCCTCCTCCTTGGTATGCTCCTGCTACGTTTTTCCTGCCCTGCCTTCTTTTGTCTCCCCTAAACTCACTCGCCGTGTCTTTTTCTAATTTTTTTTTTTGCCTCTTTGTTATTTCACTCTCCTCTGTTTTGTTTCTTCTTCTTTTGTTGTCGTCTTCCCCTTTTATTCCTCCTGCTTCCCTTCCCTCCATTCTCGTCTCTACCCCATTGCTCTCGGGCTTCTGGCCAGTATCAAGGTGTTTTCTCATCCATCCTCCCCTCTCTCCCCCGTCTCTCTCGCTCTCCCCCCGTCCTCTCATTTTCATGCGGCTCGCCGGGCAGCCATGCTCTGCGTCTTTATCTCTGTCTGTGGGAGAGGAGGCGGCCTAGTGCCAGCGACTAATGGACTTTTGGAAAACACAGACAGCCATGCATCACAGTCCGGCAAACTAGGGAGAGAGGGAGGAAGGATTTGGAGTGAAGCCGAAGGGAGAGTGGTTTTAGAGAGAGACATACAAGGGACAGAGTGGTAGTGAAGGAAAATTAAAGTCAGAGGTTCCTCTAAAGAAACACAGAGAAAAGAACTAGTGGGAGAGAAATGTCCCAATGTCTGCAGAAGCTGTAATCAATAATGAGATCTGTAGCCCATTCGTGCTCGTTTAAAGATGGAACACTTCCCATTATTTAGCCAGCCTCTGCGTTTGTCATGCAAGCTGAGAAACTGCTCATGGACGTCGTAATATTCAGTCTTTCCTGCGTTTCGTTAAAAAGCAGGAAATGAATTGAGAGTGGTAGCAAGAAGAAGCTCAAAGAAATGGCCGAGGCAGAAAAGAGCAGACAAGAATCATCCCACAATTCAAAAGAATTACGGATCTAGACACCTGCAAAACTGCTCTCTTTGCAGTATTTATGTAAATGATGTTGAGATTTCTCAAGTATTGTACTGTTTTGAGGTTCCAATATGGTGTTTGTTTGTTTTTTATAAATATATATATATCTTTTACTTGTCTTTCTACTTTGGTAAATGGGAAATTGACTGTTTTTTTTATGTAGCCCTTTTCTAGTCTTACCAACCATTCAAAGCGCTTTACAACAGAAGTCAGCTTTCACACACATGGTGGCGGAGGCGTGCAAGTCGCCACCTGCTCATCATGAGAAAAAACACAGATTGAAGAGCCACTGGGAGCAAACTGAGGTTCATTATCTTGCCAAAGGACACTTCGACTCGCAGCCGGGGGATCCGGGGATCGAACCACAGACCTTACGATTAATGGACGGCCCACTCGACCTCCTGAGCCTCTGGTGCCCCGGCTCTGGTGTTCATGTGATTCTTTGAGTGCGCTCCTGACTGTCCAGCGGGTCAATTTCCAGTGACTCCCTCATGACTCCCGACAGGACTCCTGCAGCGTACCAGTTCCGGGCAAAATGTTTACCTTTGCAGTTGAGTTTAGGCAGGAACACTACTTTGTTAGGTTGAGCTACTAAAACTACTTGGTTAGGTTAAGGAAAACATTAACTTTTGGTCACACAGTGGACATGAGCAGCGGCCTCCTGGGTGAAGGCCCTGTGTTTCTTTTATCTAACGATCCACGCCCCAACCTCCTCCCCAGGCAGACTTATTTTGCTCTTCATACTACTTCACCTGACTTCCTCCTTTGCTACTGTAATAATCAAAACGGCCACTAGAGGTTCCAGCCGAACAACGAATATAAATATGGGTCGTAATAGGTTGCCTTCAAAATTGGTCTGATCTGATAATTTTTTTCTGATGAGGACGAACTGGAGTGTCAGCTGGACAAAGAGACACCGACACGGCCAACACCTGTGGCTTCGGATTCAGTCACCCATTCAGATATCTGATGTCACAGTGTATCAGGCTACAATACCATCTCATGTAATTGATATTTAGTATAACTATTTTGAATCTGGAGTGAGGGCAACAAACCTTGAGGGGAGTCTGTGCCTCTTTCACTCATTCAGCAACAGAGGTAACAACTGTTCATGTCACCGTGCGTAAAAAAAAAAAAGAAGCCAGTTCAGCTGTGTGCTAAAGAGCTTACCAGTCAATAGAGTGCGATAAAAAAACAGCGTGGTGCTTCAGTCTCTTAGCAGCCACAGATCTGCAGCCTGGGACCAGTTTACTAATTCAGGCTTCATCATCACCATCTTGTTACATTGTTTTGCATGTAGTAATAAGATTTTGTTGAGATATTGCGTTGAGCCTAGTGAAGTTTTTATTTCTAAATCATGAGAGGGCCAAAATAAATTATTTGTAGGGATTTGCTTTTGTCTCCACTGCGACAATTTTCAACTGTCCCTTATAAATAAATCATGAAGCCATGCCCGCTGTGCCATGTGCGTAACAATGCCCATTCTGAATTTGAATTTTGCTGTGGTGAGGTGACCACATATATTAAATGAGGAATACTAAACGGATTATTCTGTGAACGCATAAAACTAAACTCAACATACGTGAAGGTGCTTTGTAATTTTCAAGAGATCCGTGTGTGCGCGACTCACCAGCTGAAGCCACGCAAGTTGCGGCTTTTAAGCTGTCATCTTTACGGCCCAATCTCAGAGATGGATCGCGTAAATAAAAAAAAAGAAAGCCCAATGTTTAAATATTGCCCTGCGTATCACCTCCACTGCTATTGGATTTTATTCATCAAGGCGCAACTTTGGGGCTTTGTTTGGGCGCCGAGGGAGCCGGAGACGGAGCTTCAATGCTGCCTCACGTGAAAAACCGCATCAAAGTGGGAGTTTCGAAGGAATCCAATTTTAAATGTAAAGAAAAAACATTGCTTTGGAAATTGCTGTGCACCATTGTGGCGCCAACAGGAGAAAATCATGGCTGAGTATATACATGATGTGCTTAACACTGAAAACCACTGCAAACTTCAGGCTCATGAGAGGCAAGAGTGAGACTCCTCTGATGGAACAAAGGATTACAGCTTTCCATTATTAACCAAGCTGCCAGTACTTGAATTATTATTTTTATAAATAATAATGATTATTGTTCCTAACTCTTTTTTTTTCATCGCATCGTTGGACCTCCGTAGCACCAATGCTACATCCCCCCCCAAAAAAAAACTTGAAAGTAGCTTGTGATACGATGTGAGAGAGATCCATCGGGGTGTAATCAAATTGGTGAATATTAATAGAAGCGCGCCACGAAATGAATGATTTGCAGTTAATGTGCCTCGAGAAAAAAAAAAATTAAAAAATCCGTCTGGAGAGCCCAAATAGAACAGCTTTTTTGTCGAGTGAGACGATTCTGCCTGAGCTCTGCTCAAACTGTAACGCGTCGGCAAAACTTTTCCTCAGAAGCCCGCCAGACTTAAAGTTCCCGGTCGCACAACCTCCGGCCATCTGAAGAGAACAGAATGCTTCTCGAGTTGGTTTCGTCTCTCAAAATTTTAATTACCCAACACGGTGTCATCCACGGCTTGTCAAACTGCTAAAGGTGTGGTCCGCCCATGTGTTTGATCAGTGCTCTCTCTCTCTCCGAGTACCAAGCAGCTCTATTTCATTTGAAAAGCTCCTCCAGAGAAGAGAAGTCGGTTGTAGCTTTAGGCTTAGCAGGTGGAATAATCCCTGGTGTCTAGGTCACATCTCAAATTGGGGAAAATCTGTAGCATGCATGTGTGTATAGGAATATCTACACACACACACACACACACACAGGCGGGGACTTACTTGTCCAGTAGTTGCAGCAGAGATCGTTTCCACACAGCACTCCTCCTCCCCCTTCATGGACTGCATGTGGCGACTGAAATGCATCTGTGATCTGCGTCTGCATCTGTACGGACACTTTCATTTTGCGGTGGCGATAGTTAGCATTCTTGGGCGCGACTTGAACCGCGAGGCCGGTTTCTGCGAATCGTACGCAGAGTTCTGGGAAATCTAATGTCTCATCTTCACTCTTCCTTTCCGACAGGTGTTTGTTTTGACCGACCGAGTGAAGAGATTCTCCACCTGTCTCGCTGTTTACGCGCACGACAGCGGCTGGAAAACCACTGAGGGGTCAGCGCTAACACCGGCGCTCGGTTGTACGGACCGCGGCGAATAAAGGATGGTCAAGCAGCATTACAATGGCAGATGCTTGGAAATTCTCGACGAATTCATAGCACCAATGGGACCGTATGATCTGGAAGATTCATTTGAGCAAACAGCAGCTGTTCATTAATTTTTGTGTGCGAGCGC
The DNA here is from genome assembly GCA_900302685.1 of Spondyliosoma cantharus. Classification (NCBI taxonomy): domain Eukaryota; kingdom Metazoa; phylum Chordata; class Actinopteri; order Spariformes; family Sparidae; genus Spondyliosoma; species Spondyliosoma cantharus. The sequence goes on along the minus strand of OMLP01039129.1, from coordinate 6,147 downwards.
AGCCGCGGAGCCACTCGCATTAACAGAACAGTTAACAGTGAAATATTGGCACAGCATATTTTCAGCCTGCTAACTGATAGCGAGGTTGTCTTCTCCGATTTCAGATCTTCAGTGTCGGGATTATTGACGCTCATTTTACGAACCGTGTTTTAAAGGTCCTACAGGTGAAACTCCTCCGGAAATTCATATTATTCAGGAATAAATTGAAGTGTTGAGGAAAGGAAGAAAAAAAAAAAAGCTACTCCATTTAATTACCCCCGGGAGTAGACGGAGCTGCAGTGACTGATGGTGTGAGAGCACTCGTGCACCTAAATCTGTTGCTGGAAAGGCATCTGAGTGTATCAGTCATCATTTTCTCTGCTTGCCTTTATAACTATTTCTTTCCCAGGGTTCCAATTAAAACTTCCCCAAATCAGAATTGCTTTCACATTAACATACGTGAGGCTTTAAAAAAAAAAAAAATGTTTTAAAATACAAGTGATATGATATCTGGAAGCTTCAATAGAAGTTCAGCCTAAAAAAGCGACTTTTGTTGCACACGCAGAATCAGTCTGCAGAATGTGCCAGTGTTTTCCCTGGCAATTATTTCTTGGTGGTGTGGAGGGCTTGTGCTGAGACCATTTGGCGCCGAAAGGCACCACTGAAACCATTGCTAATGAACTTAATTTAGGAGGACTGGCAGCTCCTCAGCGGTGGGTCGAACACTGCGGTCCGCATTTAATCAGGCCTCTTTTCTCAAGATGTCGAACAGGCAGAAGACATCCTGGATCCTAGCCCTTTTAATACAGAGACGCCGCATTGCCGGCGCTGCGAAAGATCGCCGTTTCTCCTCCTTTGTTTGGTCACACTGAACCAAAGCGGCTCCGGCATAAAAGCCGCACCAGCGTGTCGATTCATACAGCATGTGTTTCCCCCGGTGTCCACCTGTTCATCTCAACATGTACCCGCTGACTGTTTATAATCATATGGATGCTGTTAAAATGTGTTGTGATTGACATCCTTACCCTCAATGCATCCTGGAAAGTTTTTCGCTCTAAATGACATAATTACATAATCGGCATCAGTAAACAGGACGCTGTCTGACCTCATTCACGGGGAGGGAGGCTGTCTTCTGTTGGAAAGCTCACTGTAGTCTCGGTCAGGAAGGCTGACCTTTGTAGAGTGACATGATGTCAGTGTTTTACTATGATTTAACAACTTTGTTACGAGTTTAATTTACCACAATGCATCATATTCAATGAGATCATCGCAATTTCACTTTGTGATGATGCTTTTTCCAGCTAATCCGAGAGAGTTCTAAAGTAGTTTATTTCGCAAAACAAGTAGATGTTTCTCAATCCATGAAGGAAAACTTGATGCTTCAGTTTAGAAACCACCACATTTGGAAAAGCGCTGTTTTTCCTCGACAGGAAGGCTATGAAAAAAAGGTAACTACTAGCGAAAGGCGTCAGGCAGATGTAGTGGAGTAAAGAGAACGATTCTGTATTTGTCTGTGAGATGTAGTGCAGTGGAAGTGCCGTACGAAGCTTCGTAAAACACTCAAGCAAGTTGGCACTCGTGCAGTATTTGATTAAAGGTATTTAGTCACATTCCAACACTGGCTTTTAGCTTCTCTTGGACCATGTCTGAGGAGCGCTGTTTGTGATGCATTTGGGCTCAACGCCCATGCTGATCTAGCCCACAAGCGAGAGTATAACTGCGCAATTCAACCCTTTGTAAGTTTAATTAGCGGTTCCACAAGGAGAGGAAGGGTTCAGGTCAAGTGCACTGACCGCTGAGATGTGGCTGACATGTGGCAGTTAGGAGCGCTGCAAAGCACAACAAGTTTTAATTAACTTGTTTTCTTTCTGATATTTGGAGAGCGATCTGACCGCGGACTGCCAAACGACGTTCCTCCACAGGTTGTCCGGTCTCATTCGAACTGAGGAGCTCGGTAATCTGAGTCGACCTGGAAGCGAGGGGGCCAGACCCTCCGCATCGAGAGGAGCAAAGGTGGCAGATGAGGTTCACACATTCAGCGCGTCCACTGGACTTGATTGAGTGGATGGGGACAGCGGGGAGGGGGAGGGCGAACCAGTCGAAGTGGGACCTACTCACTGAAGAGCGGATGGGAAAACGGATGGATGGACGGAGAACATTTTGTTCTTGGCCATTTCGTCCATTTGACCTGAAAGGGTCGTTCAATGTTTCACTGCTACTGGCACGTTTTCTCCTCGTTATGCTGTGAATTGCTGATAACATATTCAGCGATGGAAAAAAAGCAATGTGTTTTTCCGCCGTTGCATTAAAACTGCACCAAACCATGGAAGCAAGGAAAAGGAATCAGAAAAAACAGTCGCATAGCCTTCACTTAGAGTATAAGGACTGTCGGGGAGAGAGAATATGGTGCCTGAGAGTATCTACTCTTTCGCACGGAGGAAAAAAAATAAGAGAGAAATCTCATAAAAACACATTCATACAGTCACATATGAACTGGCAGCACAGTGAGAGGGGGAGATGGAAAAGCTCTCTGGACCACTTTCATTTCTGTATTTCAGCCTGAAAGCAGTCACGTGTGCGGGCTGCATACAAATAGAGAGAGGCGGCGTGTGCTGAGATTGTGGGCACTCTGGCTGTCCTCGTGTTTTATGTTTCTCAAGGTCACTCCTTTTCTCGCTGTAATAATGCAGATTCTCTCAGGTGTTAGTAATGAGCTCATCGACGCGTGTACGACTCGGAGATGAAACCGTACCGGAGGACTTGCGCATTCAGCTTTTCTCTCCGCTTCAGCTGCAAGTCTCAACACGCTTTGTGCATCTTTTTTTTTTTTTTCTTCAGAATTTAACTCGCACCCACGTCTGTCTCACTTTGTCAGCGTCTGTGCTCGTCATGGACAGATTTCACTTCTTTTTTGTTTTTTTTTCCCGTCTGTCTCTTTCAAGCTGCTTCTGTTCCCAGTAGCTTTCCTCCGCTTGGCCGCCCCGCTGTGCAGCGATCTTGACGATGTTGATTCTTTTGTTTTTCTGTTTGTTTGGTTGTTTTTTGTTTAAAGGAAAGATCAAAGACACAAAGGAAATTAAATGCAAAATGAAAGTGCTTATTTTGCATGCGTTCGCTAACCTTGATATTTCAAAACTTTTGCTCTTGTTTTGTTCATGTTTTCGGGCGGTTGTTCTACTTATAGCAGAAAAGACGAATTTAGTGAGTGGCAAGTGCGAGGTCGCAGAACACCTGTTTCTTCTCAGACGGGGAGGGTTTCACAAAGACAAAAGGAGAAAAAAAGTGCTAAAGTTTACCGTGGACCTGAGTCATCGTCCATACATAAAACACGTCCCTGAGTTCTAGAAAAACACAAACTTTGACTTCGTGTTTCAGATTTAAATCATCTTCAGCGGAAAAATAATTGTTTGCAGAATTAAATGCTGGCATTTATGCATTTCTGAAAACCAAGGACACGTTCAGATTAGTAGCTCTCATACATAATGTCAACATTTCTATACCTGTCACATCACATTCACATTACACGTATATGAGATGACTCATTTGGGGAGATGGAAAAAGGAAGGTGCTGCTGTTACAGCTGGTCGAGACGGCTGCAGAGCCGGAGACCGCTGTTGAAGGCTGTTTTGATAAGGGATCGTATAGCATAGTGTTTCCACATTCAAACCACTGGATTTTTTTTTTTTACGATACGTCGGAAAAAGTTTGTGGCAAGAAAAACAGGATATACAGCAGAGTAAAAAAGTGTGAGGAAAATATCATGTTTTAGCTGAGCACTAGCCAAAGTCCTTCTATTTTCCATTTGTTCAGAATGTAACACTATTTTTTACAAAAATGATCAAATAAGCTTCATAATTGAAGTCAAAAGCTGAATCTTTGAAAAATGTCTTCACAGTATTTTATATATCATTATTAGTATTTCGTATGTCCACCCCTTTTTGCCTTAATGACAGTATGCACTGGAACTGGCATGGCTTTGTCACATTGTGACGTCATCAGTCATCAGGTTTTGCACCGACGTGTGGAGTCCATGCCGGCTCGAGCGCATGCTGTCATTAAAGTAAAAGGGAACAGACCAAAGATATTCTGAAAACCTTGGACATTTTTGGAATGATTAAACTTTTCACTCTGTAACTGTTCAGGTGATATTTTCATGATGGTGATTTAAAAAAATGCAAAACAGAAGTATTTTGATTGGTGGTCTGACAGTTTTTCAGCCTATTTGTATTTGACGAGTCTTCAAGCGGGTCTGTGGTGACAAACATCTTTTCCTAAACATAACCAAGTGTTTTTTTGTGCCTCAACATAACCACACCATGAGCATCGTTGTACGAAATTCAGAACTGAACATAAGACGTTGCAACATAAACAAATGTAAACATATCCGTTGTGTGCAGATAACACATGGTCGTGCAGATGTTGCCAACATTTATTCGGACGATTTGGTTCAGCCTGTGACCGTCCAGTGTCGTGTTCATTCAGCAGCACTTCACAGCGCAACATCCACCTATAGCTTTCCTGCTCCAGTTCCCCTCCTCTGAACAACAAACACTGGTTGCACATGACACAGCTGACTGACTTCAATCCAACTCGCTCCAGAGGCCTCCCCTGGTGATCAGCTGCACCGATGTATTTTTAACCTTTCAGCCAGAAGAGGACTGAATTGTTGCCCATCTTTACTGAAATGTTCTTTTTTTTTATATATAACCTGCCTGGTGTACGGCAACAATGCACATCAGATAAGCTGCTTCATGCAGAATTGATTGAGCTGGAACGTTATTGTCCTGTGGGAGGACTTTAGTTCACAGACACGATTTTCAATAAAAGTGTGCAATACAAAAAAAAAAAAAACAACAGCATAAAAAACATCTCATCACAACAAATACTATGTTGATGATATTTTTCAGAACAAGAGGAAAATTTGTAAGGCAATTAAATTCATTTTTGAAGTGCACAACACTGGGGAGCACTGCAACATGATTTTGTTTGCACTTTGGAAAATGGAATTGGAGGTACATTAAAGCTGTAGTCTGTAACTATTCCTTGGTTATATTTGATAAAACTGTCGTTATGACCTGACAGTAGAATAAGATACAGGTCAGCTGTGTAAAAAGTCACTGTCTTTGGCTCCACCCAGTGGCCCTAATTTGATATTGCAAGAATCCACTGCTCCTGATCAACACAACCAATCAGAGCCAAGGGGAGTGACTGAGAAGTGTCAATCATTCTCGTGCATACGCTGCTGGCAGGCTCCCTCCCTCATGCAGCAAGTACTCAGCAGTGCCCCTCCCCCACGCAGGTGCAGCGCCTGCTCTTACCTGGTCAGACACGTTCAAGCCCAAACTGTAAACAATGGTGGAGAACAGACAACAGAGCCAAAGACTGCCCACGTCAAAGAGAAGAAATGAGAAGACTGGCGAAGAAAAGCGGTGTAAAAACAAAGAATTGTACCGAGCCAGAGAGAAAACTAGGATAAATAGCGGAGTGTCATTTCAGGGGTGGAGGGAGCTACGGGATTTGTAAGGACTCAAGAGCGACGCAGAGTTAGCGGCTTTTCCGCTGGACAAGTAAGGACCCCTGCTTGATATATGTTTCATTCTGTGTTTTAACCACAGGGCTATGGTGGCGGCAGTTACAGTAATACTCACAATAGCGCATATGGCCTTACGGTGTTGCAGTCGAGCTACGTAGCTTTTTGGTAAATCTAGCTTATTAGCTTGTATGCTAACTCTGGTGTTTAGCTTTGTTTTTATGGCTGCTGGTTAGCAAAACTGTCTTTCAAGTGGCCGTTATAACGTTAGTTTGTGTTCAGTACGCTCTGAAGTGGTTGAATTGGTTTAGAGAAGTTACGTCACTCATGCTTCAGGGAAAAAATGTGGCGCCGGGTAGCCTAATGATTAGCTGGTAACTCCGTCTACAGCGATGTGAGGAATATTGTTTGTTACTCGGGATATATACAGTGATCGGCATGAGGCACTCGTCATTATCATTAAATTGTATTGATCAGAAATAAAACAATCAGGGCTTATGTTGTTTGTTATTTTTGAATGCAACATCTTGGTTATCTGGCATCCTCATTACAAGCCTGCTCGTGCACAGCAGGCTCCTCTGTGGGGAGGGACTTTGAAGCAATGTTGCCAACTTGCTGACTTTCTCGCTAGATTTAGC